>CM044013.1:51576237-51686237 GCA_024085815.1 Flaveria linearis
TACGATGACGCAGGAAGAGGCGAGGACGGACCCTGATGTAGTGTCCGGTACGTTTCTGGTGAACCAAACTTTAGCCTCTGTATTATTTGATTCGGGTGCCAGTAGGAGTTTTATTTCTGCTGCTTTTTGTGCCAAATTGCCCGTTAGTAGTAGGCGTGTGGATGTGCCGTTTGATGTAGAGACTGCGATAGGAAAAACCACCAGGATTTCAGAGGTAATTGAGGGTTGCGATGTAGAACTGGAAGGTCACAAATTCCCAGTTAAACCCTTTGCGATGACGTTAGGTGGTTTCGATTTGGTGCTTGGAATGGACTGGTTGGCAGATTTCGAGGCGAACATTGTGTGTCGCAAGAAGATGATCAGTTTGACAGCGCCTGACGGTAGTCCAGTGACAGTTTATGGGGATCGGGTTACTACGATTCCGAAAGTGATCTCAATGGCAGTGGCGGGGAAATGTATGAGGCGTGGATGTAACGCCTATTTATGTTATGTGAAAGATGTAGAGAAGCCAGCACCACAACTGTCTGATGTTCCGGTTGTGTGTGAGTTCCCAGACGTGTTCCCGGAAGACTTATCGGGATTGCCACCAGACAGAGAGATCGAGTTCCAGATTGATTTAGTACCAGGCGCTCAACCTGTTGCCAAAGCACCATACCGGTTGGCCCCGACCGCGATGAAAGAGTTGATGGAGCAGTTACAAGAGCTGTTAGATAAGGGGTTTATTCGACCGAGTATCTCACCTTGGGGTGCTCCGGTCCTGTTCGTAAAGAAAAAGGACGGCAGTATGAGGATGTGCATCGACTACCGCGAGCTGAATAAGCTGACAGTAAAGAACAGATACCCCTTGCCGAGGATCGACGACTTGTTTGATCAACTTCAGGGTGCTAGTTGGTTTTCACGCATAGATCTTCGATCAGGCTACCATCAACTGAAGGTGAAGGAGCAGGATATCCCTAAAACAGCTTTTCGTACGCGCTACGGTCATTATGAGTTCCTCGTTATGTCATTTGGTCTGACCAACGCGCCAGCTGCTTTTATGGACCTGATGAATAGGGTGTGTCGGCCGATGTTGGATAAATCAGTGATTGTATTTATTGATGACATCTTGATTTATTCAAAGAGTGAGACTGAGCATGCCGGTCACATTCGCGAAGTTCTGGAGACGTTAAGAAGGGAGAAGTTGTATGCTAAATTCTCCAAGTGCGCATTCTGGTTGCGTGAAGTTCAATTCTTGGGTCACGTGGTAAATCCGGATGGGATTATGGTTGATCCGGCGAAAGTGGAAGCAGT
Source organism: Flaveria linearis (assembly GCA_024085815.1). Classification (NCBI taxonomy): domain Eukaryota; kingdom Viridiplantae; phylum Streptophyta; class Magnoliopsida; order Asterales; family Asteraceae; genus Flaveria; species Flaveria linearis. The sequence continues at coordinate 51,577,528 of CM044013.1, forward strand.
TATGCAATGGAAATCTCCGAAGACGCCGTCCGAGATCCGTAGTTTCTTGGGTTTGGCGGGTTACTACCGAAGGTTTATCCAAGACTTTTCCAAAATTGCTTCTCCACTGACAAAGTTGACCCGGAAGGATGTGAAATTTGTATGGGGTCAAGCTCAAGAGAAGGCGTTTGAAGAACTGAAGACGAGATTGACTCAAGCTCCAGTATTGGCGTTACCCGAGGGGAGTGAAGATTTGGTGGTTTATTCTGATGCCTCCTACTCGGGGTTGGGGTGTGTATTAATGCAGAGAGGAAAGGTGATAGCTTATGCATCCCGACAGCTGAAAGTTCATGAGGTTAACTACCCTACTCATGACTTGGAGCTAGCAGCTGTGGTTTTCGCGTTGAAGATTTGGCGGCACTATTTGTACGGGACGAAGTGCACCATCTTTACGGACCACAAAAGCTTGAAGTACTTCTTCGAGCAAAGAGATCTGAATATGAGGCAACGGCGATGGTTGGAGCTTATAAAAGACTATGATTGTGAGATCCATTACCATCCGGGCAAAGCCAATGTGGTGGCGGATGCCCTTAGCCGAAAGGAGAGGCCCGAGCCAATACGAGTGAAGGCGTACCAGCTAATCATGACCTCCGATGTAATGAAACAGGTCAAAGAGTTCCAGGATGAGGCTTTGAAAGACGAACATCTTAACTTTGAACGAATGAGAGGTGTGGTCGCGGAGTTGGGAGAAAACGCAACGGGTGTTAGAACTCGGTTTGGGCGTATGTGGATTCCTCGTCTTGGGGATCTACGAATGAAGATTTTGGATGAAGCTCATAAGTCTCGATACTCCATTCATCCCGGTGCTACCAAAATGTACCAAGATATGAAGAAAGATTACTGGTGGCCGGGTATGAAACGTGATGTGGTGGAGTATGTGAGCAAATGCCTCACGTGTTTGCAAGTAAAGGCAGAGCACCAGAAGCCGTATGGAAAGATCCAACCGTTGGACATACCGGAATGGAAGTGGGAACACATCACCATGGATTTTATCACAAAGCTGCCACGCACCCCGAAAGGGTATGATACGATCTGGGTGATTGTGGATCGATTGACGAAGAGTGCTCACTTCTTACCGATGCGGGAGACATATTCGTCCGAGAAGTTGGCTGATCTTTTCATCAAAGAGATTGTGACTCGTCATGGTGTACCGGTGTCGATTGTATCTGATCGCGACACCCGGTTTACATCCAAATTCTGGAAGAAATTCCACGATGCTATAGGGACGAGATTACATATTAGCACGGCTTATCATCCTCAAACTGATGGTCAGTCTGAAAGGACCATTCAGACTTTGGAGGACATGCTCCGAGCATGTGTTATTGACTTCGGGGGAAGTTGGGATGACCATCTACCGTTAGCTGAGTTCTCATACAACAACAGTTATCATGCCAGTATCGGCATGCCACCCTATGAGATGCTATACGGTAGAAGATGCAGGACACCCGTCTGTTGGGGTGAAATTGGTCAGAAAGAATTGGGAAGCGTCGAAGTGGTAGAGGCTACGACTGAAAAGCTTGAAAGAATTAAAGCGTATATGAAAGCGGCCAAAGACCGACAGAAATCGTATGCCGACAAACGACGCAGACCGATTGAGTTCCAGGTGGGAGATCGTGTTATGTTGAAGGTCTCACCTTGGAAAGGGATCATTCGATTCCGGAAGCGAGGTAAGCTGAGTCCGCGATATATAGGCCCTTTCCGAATCATTGCTCGAGTAGGAGAGGTGGCCTATAGGTTAGATTTGCCAGATGAACTAAGTGGAATCCACCCGACTTTCCACGTGTCTCATCTGAGGAAGTGTTTGGCGGACGAAGACATGGTCGTTCCACTGGATGATATTGAGGTAGACGAAAATCTCAATTACGTAGAGCAACCAGTGGCGATCATAGATCGCAAAGAGAAGAGGTTGAGAAATAAAGTGGTTCCCCTTGTGCGTGTACAGTGGCGACACAGGAAGGGATCCGAGTCGACGTGGGAAACAGAAGAAGAAATGAGGCAGCATTACCCACGATTGTTCGAAGAGTGACAGGTTTCGGGGACGAAACCTAAAATAAGGGGGTGGACTTGTAACACCCGGAAGTCTGACTTTTGGTAGGCTATGCGACTGAGCCTCAGTCGCCTGTGATTTATGCGACTGGAGGTCAACCGCATGGCTATTCGGCCGATTGAAGCTCAACCGCACGATTGGAGTTCAACCGTCCGAATGGAGTATGAGCCGCATGGAGCATGTGCGATTGGGGTCCAATCGCATAGTGTTCATGCGACTGAGTGTCCAGTCGCCCCTGGGCCAGATGCGACTGAGAAGTGGGTATAAAAGGGAGCAGCTCCACTCTCCTCCCATTTTTCAGTCGGGAAGAGAGCAGAAAGAGACCGAGAAGAGAAAGAAAGAGGGGAAGGTGCTGCCCAATTGTCGAGAAGCAAGCTAATTCGAAGCTCATCAACTCCTACCTGACAATGTGAGTTCTAGGACCCCTCATTTACATGTTTTCTAACGATTTTGGGGCTGGAGACACATTAAAACCCTAGTTTTGAAATAGTGAAAGTTTGACCCATTTGGGTAAATCTTGAGTAATGTGTTTATGGTATGAAATAGGACTAGTATATGCTTGTATGAGGTCCTAGTAGGAATCCCTAAGGCTTGGGAGGGTCGAAATGGGCTAAAAATGAGTTTATGATGACTGTGGGGACGGGGGTTCGCGACTGCAGTTTGTGAAGAACTCCAGTCGCTGCCCAGTTAGGGTTATGCGACTGAAGGGCCATTCGGCCGAATGAGTAATAGTTGATGTCCAATCGCCCGACTGAGACTCAGACGCCCGATTGAGTCTCAATCGCACGATAGGTGATGCGACAGAGGTTTTCGGTCGCATAAGCTCAATCGCAGAGTAGTTAATCGCACGGTTAAGAGTTAGTCGCATATAACCCAGTCGCATAGTGTCTAGTTGTACGGAAGGAAGTTCAATCGCACGTTTGAGTACCCATTCGCGTGAGTAGCCCAATCGCATGACCCAGTCGCATGGAGGACATGCGACTGGTGGTAGTTCAGTCGCCCGGACAGGGCTGATGTGAGTGAATGTAGAAGTGTATGTATGATGTATGTATGTTAGTATGATGTATGTATGTTAGTATGATGTTGCCATGATAAATGGTGAATACTGATGATATGTAGTATGTATGTTCCTTATGTATATGTGTTTTATCTTTAATAACTTTACGTGAATGAATGAACGAAAGAAACGAATGTATTAAAACGTAAAGTGAAAGATAATGGAAGAAGGAAAATGATGAATGAATGCATGCATTAATGAAAGAAAGTAAGAAAGGCTTGCAAGCAAAATGAAGGAGGTGCACACCCCTGGCAGGTGTTAGCTCAACGGTGTACGGTTAGCTACCCCGAAGGATGTACATCGGATCAATCATTGAGATTGATAATGAGGTGAGCAACTTCGTGTTGCAAGAGACTCGGTTAGCAGGCAATCATAAGATTGTCACTGAGGTGAGCAGTCGCGCACTGTAAGAGACTCGGCTAACGTATGTTAGTAGTGAAGTGAAAGATAAGTGGTGCATGTGCTTACCCCAGGTGACTGGATCAGCTTTGTGCACAACGTTCGTGGCTACACCACAGGTCCAGCACCAGTAGTATGTATGATGAAAGTGGGGTATTGTACATGTCACCGAATGTAATGAACGTTCGAACGAAAGTAAAGAAAGTATGAATGAATGTAATGAATGTTGAACGTAAGTAATGAATGTAAGAATGAAAGTAAAGTACGTACGCAAGTACGTGAAGTATGTATGTATGAAAGTAATGAGAATGATGAAGAGTACACGAATGAAAGTGTAATGAATGATGAGATAATAATAATATTATCTACGTGTACGTATGATGTGTGAACACATGTATGAAAGAGCAGTTAATGAGAATGAAAGTATGTTTTATATTAAAACTAGAACTCACTCAGCAATGCTGACTTTTATGTGTTTTCCAGTTCGCAGGTTGTTGCTGAGGATGGCACGAGGCGACTACTCAGCTCTTTTGGGATGGCATTCTCCAGTTGATAATGCTGCAACGTCATGGGTTGCGGGTCCATAATATTCGCAACACATCACGTTGCATGTCATTATGAGATTTCTTGAGGATCTGAATAAACGAGATTACTCAAGAAATCTCCTATAGATTTTGATAAGTTCGCCACGCATTGGAAGCGTGCGCGTAGCACATGCAACGAAATATGTTGCATGGGAGTGTCAAGAGTATTTCGTCAGGGTTCCGATGTACGGAATTACCTAAGGAATATTCTTTAGTATAAAAATATAATTTTTTTTTTTGAACTTAATATCTCCTCTACAGGTCGCTGTATGATCCTATGAGGAGAGACAAAGTAGAGAAAGTTGCATTTTGTAATCGAGTCAATGATGTAATGACTTTTATGAATGAATGAGAATGTATATAATTTATCATTTCCGCTGCGTTGATTTATGATTATACACATTATGTACGTTATATGCCGATGAAGAACCAACAGTAAGGTGCCCGGTGAGCGGGGCCTTACAAGGTACCCCACTGAGATCCTGAGGGATCATTTGTGGCATGTGACAGTTTTTATAAGATACTATGGTGAACCATCCGACAGGTATGGTTCACTGTTTTGAGGCTCACTTCTCCCCATTGGGTTAACCGGTACAACATAACTTTAGAAGAGGCTAGTCGGGACTGAGTGCAGGGTTGATTGTGACCCCACAACTGTTATAATTGATACAAAACTTCAACATGTGGACTTTAAGAGTCCCTTTTCTTTTCTAAAACTGTAACCGCTTGAACTCACCAACTTTTTAGTTGACACAAAACTTTTTGAGCATGTTTCAGGTAACCCTTGATGGAGGTCTAGTTGTCTTGGAAGCTGCATGGATGACTTAGCACCCCGACCTCATGGCATTATAGACTCTACTTTGAACTTTCTAACATTTGTAATGAATGATAATCTAATTATGTACTGTAACACCCCTGAAATCTAGCCCAATTATAAAGCCTAATGTATTATAGGACCCAAAAAGGTCCGGATTGATTTGGGCTTACCAAAGAAATCTTGCAAAACGATACTAGTCTTTTGGGCCCAATAAGCCCAATAAGGCCCGAACTTAAAAAAGGCCCATTAAGCCCAATACACGTTTAAGAACTAATTAAACAAGAAACCATGAAACAATGAATTCTTATGTGATTTGAAACAACTATGGAAAGATCCAAATTGAAAACGGATTCAGAACCCTACCGGGTAAAATCCGGCAATTTACCGCGTACTACGTCTGAATTCCATCAGGAATTCTTATAAGGCTTGTCGCCCAATCTAAATCATTGTTAACCTCACTAATACCATGAAAGGATCTCTAAAAGATTATTCATCAATCATGCATAAACAACAGAAATTCGTAAGCGAAACGCGAAAACCGGTTTTCACCGGCATTTAACTGACGTCTGTTATGACGATCGAGTCTCGTAACTCCGAAAATATTTATCTAATCAATGTTTACTATCATAACATATTAATTTCGATGAATGGTACGTTGTCCGGAATAACTGCGTTCCGAAACGCAGCCGTGACGCGAACCGGGTTACGATCTGGTAAAACCCGAGAATTCGTCAGATAAAGCTTTAACGCGGCTAACATAGAAAGTTAACGCTCAAAATATCATTCAAATACTTAGTTACATATATTTTGATAGCAAAACGATAATATTAACGCTCATTCGATAAAAACGCGTAAAACCATGGAACGTGTTAAAACGCGATAAGTTACAAACTCGCTTGATTATCCGGCATGTTTTAAATACATAATCTCGGAACACTTATAATGTTTTGTATAAATTTAAACTAACGAGAAACAAATTTAAACGCTACGTGACAAACTTGATCGAACGTGTCGAACCGAATTCTTTTAACGAACCCAGTCACTTAGCCCTACTATATAAACCATTTTTAATCCATTTTAGGGTTTCAAAAACCCAAATTGAGAAAGAGAGGCGGACCAAGCCGCGACCCCCCCCTTTCCCTCTTCTTCGAATTCCGGCCAACCATCAGCCTCCGGCGGCCGATTCCGGCGAGTGCCGGCGAGTGGCACACTCCACCTTGTTCCCCTCGACACCCTGAACACAAAGATGACCTCGATTTCTCCTAGAACGCGGCGCATCAACGGGAATCGAAGACGAAAGAGGCGGTTGCAGGTTGGTATGGATGGTGTTCGAGTGGTGATGATGGCTCATGGTTGGGGGTCGAAGATGGAGGTCGACCGCGGTCGCGGGTCGTGATGGTGATGGCTGTGGTGGTGGTCGCGACACCCGGCTGCACCGATGGTGGGGACGCGATACAGAGAGCAGTCCTGCGGTGATGCTGCGGTTGTTGTTGTTCCTGGTAATCGAGGGTGTTGTTAATCGATAGGGTCGCGATGTAGGTCGCGATGTAGGTCGCGATGTGGTGTTGGTGGTGCAGGGCGCAGCAGGGATGGCGATGGCGGCTTCGGTCGTGGCTGACGGGCAGCAGTAATGGCTTGTGGTGGTTGTGGTATTGGCTGATTTTGTGGTTGCATGCGGGTTTTGGGTGTGGAAATCGGTCACGATGATAGTGTTGGTCACGGTTACGGCTGTTGATTGGTTGTGATGGTGGATAGTTGTCACGATGGCAGATTGTGGTTACTGTTTGTAGTCAACAGTGGTTAGGATGGTAACTGTGTTTGGTTGTGGTTGGTGATGATGATTGATGGTGATTTGTGGTGGTTGTTACTGTTCAAGGTGAACTACAGTCGTATGATGCTGTTTTTGGGGTTGCATGTTGGATTCTAGACGAGATTCTTAGGATTTGGTCACGTTGGGTTATTTTCGGCAAGGATTCCGGCCACCCAAGAGACTGCCGTGGTCGGTTAGTGGCGATCCATGGTGGAGAGTGGCTGCATGTGGTGAATGGTAAGGGTAAGAGACACAACCGAGGTGTTTGGTAACGTATATTGCGGTTTAGTTGCGTTTGGTTATTAGATATCAATGTAGTAGTGTTTGTGTATAATCTTGATACGTTTTGACTAGGTTAAACGTTAGTCAAAGCTGTTGGTCAAAGCTGGTCAACCATGGTCAATGGACAATCAACACGTTGCGGGTCGGAACGAGCGGATTCTAGGACGCGATATGGAAACGTTAGGTATAACCAGCGTTAGCATTCTTACACGTATAATGTGGAGATTATATATTAACTTGTTTGTGTGTTGAGCTCCAATTACATTTAAAACGTTAACTAGTTTATAAAGCATCAAGAACAAATATGTATAAAATATTACTAGAAATGACGTGACCATCGCATAGTGAAAAACAAGTTGGTAATGTTATCAAACATATATATATATATATATAAGATATGGTCACAACATATAAGAAATTGATTGAATCAATGTCTTACAAATCTTTACAACACTCCGAGATGTAAAGTGCTTACAAGTACAATAGCACATATATAGATAGATATATATATACACACGATACACCATAGGTAAACCGATGTTTACCTGTACTTATTTAAGGAAAAAGGGTTTATAATTCTAAAATAATTCGTCATCTTATTATTATTATTAGTTGACCATCTCACTACTATTGAAACAAATATTATTTGCAACACTTTATGTTCAATATATATCGTCTACTGTTATCAATATTTAGATTACTTTAGTGTCAACCAATTAACTATTATGATGTAAACATGAACATATGAACGTCACTTGAAACATTTTATATAGCTTACATCGTCAATGTAAGTTATTTATAAAGATTTGGAATCCATGATATAAAATGATTTCTCTACATCCTTCATGCTAAGACTCAATTCTTGATTGAGTGCATCAACTAACCTAATGTACGCGAGTTAATTCATGACAATTAATAAATATTCAAGAAGCTAAGATACACTAAGGATACTAATCACCAACCTAAAGTCAACTAAAGAGCTCAACCGCACGCATGTAATAACATCATGCTAATTCTAAATGTGAATCTTATATGTTCTAGTTAGGATTGCTTTGTTGGTGATCATCCTTTTTCTTTATCAAGCTCAGAATTATTTAAGGATACAAGGTGAGTTCTCGTGTCCCTTTTTTTTTTATTTTAAGTTTTTGGGATGAAGCATGCTCTATTTTTATTTAAAGCTGAACTATTATTTTGTGATATTATATAAAATGCTATGTTGTGGACTTGATTCCTGCTGATACAAAGATCACGATCATTAATTCTTTGGTGAACCGCTTGTTTGCGTGGATAGATCTATTTGGGGAATCCCACACCCAGTGGCTCCCGCTACAGGGAGGTACCCCCACTGGAGATCCGCAAGGGTCGTAGTGGCATGTGACAGGTTTTATAAGAAACAAACGTGGGCCTTACTGGCAGGTAAGGATCCACATGCTAACAGGCTCAGCTTCTCCCTGCGGGGTTAACCGGTATAACATAACTTTAGAAGAGGCAAGCCGGGACTGAGTGCAGGGTTGGTTGTGATCCCACGACATATATACTAATATAATACTTTGATATACGAACTTTATGAGACTCTTTTATTTCTGAAACAAAACCATTTGAACTCACCAACTTTTTAGTTGACACTTTTTCTTTTTGAGCATGTCTTCAGGTACAGCTAGGAGAATAGTTGAGCTATAGACGTTACCTAAATCCGAAGCAAGAATTGAGGGTAGGTTTGAAGACAAAAGCCGAGCCCAAAAGCCTTAGTTACCGAAGCATCAAGAAACATATAACAAGAGATTGACCATGACATCTATAGATTGTGGATTTAGGCACCTTGTAAATTTAAACTAAGCAAATATTCTGATGTAAAATTTTGCAAGTTGTACTTATTAAACCATTTAGTTTCCGCTGCATTTTGTTGTTGATTACTGATCGTTACGTCCCGCCTCTCTGGGCCCGGGGTGTGACAGATTGGTATCAGAGCCAAAGTTGTAGAAGTAGGTCTGCTTTGCGAGACCGAAACCACAACCATATGAACCTCATAGGACCACCTTAGTAAGATGACTCTTCTGAGCTTCGCTAAACCAAGAGTGTAGAAATGTAGTTTGTTTTGCAATACCTAAGCTGTAACCCTAAGTAGGATCAGCCTAGTAGGTTGTTTCCATGATCCAGTGATCCAAAGTGCAGCAAGAATAGGTTCCCATAAGAACTCCCATCTTTAAACTGTATACCTTAAGGATTATATCCATATCCCATTAATAATTCCCTACCTTATATGAAACCTTGATACATTAGGGTAGTACCGATGATAGGTGCACCCGAGTAAATCAGGAAAGGTGTGGAACCTTTTGGAGAGACACTTATTTGATTGCACAGTTGACTTTGTCACTATATGAAACAAATGCTGATAGTTATACACTTGATACGACTTGTGTCGTTACATGAGACAACTGGAGCATTAACTAGAAATGTTAGAAACCAACGCTGTGCACATATATCAGGACTTAAATGCTGGAGAGACACTTATCTGATTGCACAGTTGACTTTTGTCACTATGTGAAACAACTGCTGTTATTATACACTTGATACGACTTGTGTCGTTACATGAGACAACTATTATGATGATACTTGCTTATATGCCTTATTTGTAGGATGATACATGTTGGAATTTAGTGGTAAGATAGTAACCATGATGCCTTTTTGTTTGCTCTGCTCCCTAGGATAGCGTGTACCTGAATGCTCATTCATTGCCCGATTTGTTGGAACTAACTTAGAGACAATTTTTGGGTTATCAAGAATGTTGACATAATTTGAATCTAAGTGTGCTTAATTACAGATGATGACCAAATGAGAACCTTAACTCAAGATCTAATTACACAGAACTTCGAACTTGTGATGGGAATGACTAGAATGACAGTGTAAGGTAAATTGACGATTACGGGTGCACACGTAATGGTGAATTTACAGGTACACTTGAATTCTGGTGGGCCCTGTCATGTAAACTAATATCAAAGTACAACACTCAAGAAACAAATAAATACAAGATTTAAACACGAATGTCCAACATATACCAAATGAATATATATATACATTCCCAAAACTTTCGTGCTGGACGAAGACATTTGACACTTGAAGAGCTACCAAGGACGACGTTGTAGTAACTATTCTTTTTCTTCATCTTCCTTTTCTTTTTGTTCTGCTGCCCTATTGGGAAACATGATGCAATTATCTGACTCAAAAGATCATCAAATATTCCTTCTCAAGCTCAACCAGCTTCGCGCTGAGAGTGTGGTACTTCACCTAAGTTATGTGGGTACTTTAGCAAAATTGTTCATTCCTTGTGTGATGCCCAAGGATCCCTTCCTACCTATTACAGAACTCGTTTCAACCTTGTCGCTATCGTAAAGACTCCCTAACACATACTCTACAACCGAGAATGGATTGGAGTAATGGACTGTCGAGAAGCACGTCATGTGGTCAATGACATAGAAGACTTGTCACTTCTTTCCTCCTTATTAGACATCACTTCATAGGACATTCTAGACTCTAGAATTCCTTTATCAATTTCTTAAAACCTTTGATAACTGATTACTTGATACCTATTCGACGTCATAGAACCACTTAATCCAAAAGAAGATTCTTAATATCAGCTCCGTAATGATTAACAATCACCTTTCATAGCACCAGGTGTTGTGAAATCCTTCATCATCAGCGAACCGTTAGTTACCTACTAACGATCCTTGCCTACAGCATAAGTTGAATTATTTTGACCATGCTTTTAACTGGCTGTGATGTTGGTAAAGTTCTGAGCACCAGAATAAATAGGAAATGAAACCTCCTTCTAAAACCCAGACTCTCCGGAGATAAAGATCCAAGTGCCAGGGTTAAGTGCCGAGAAAAGCTAACCTTTGAGATTCAAGACAAAAATATGAACTTACAACTTATTTGGATCCCCGATTTTCATTCACCCTCTGTTCTCGATTTATTCTCCTAACGAGTACTGCTACACACCTTAAGCCCTCAAGCATAACCCTTATCTTTGGAAACGTGTGATAGCCGATGCGGAAAACTTTACAACCTTGTAAGTCATCTCTACTCGGGGATCTCTACTATCTGAGTGATAAGTTCGTGATTCGAGCGCGAAGATCTGAAGTATAATACGATCTCGAAGTATACGATACGTTATTAGAATGGTAGTTAACCTTCTTGTGCTAGCGAGCATCTTGATGAAGTCCTAAACCTGTTCGAATCGATGCGGTCGATAATAATAAAGAATTCATGGGGAGAACTCATGGTCGAACTTAAAGGATGGTATTGTTCCAAAAGATGCATTAAGAAGCATAGAATTAGCTACAAGAAATCTCATGTGCTAAATCACTTGAGATCCAACTACAACGAAGTGGCAGACATGCAGCAGATTGTAGACAAAGAAAGTCTGCATAATCATCCCGATCGTAAGCGTTGGTGTTATTCCTCTTTAACTCTTTAAACCTCTCCTAAAGTGATTCTCTAATACCTTACCCTTGAACGCTCCATAACGTCGGCAATTCGAGCAAAAGTCTTACTCTCATATCTTGTTAGGACAATTGATATGATTATAAAGGACTGGAATCTAACAGAGTTACCTGCTTCATGAATAGACCCTCTACAGGCACACTTACCTTGTAGAATATGGACCGAGGAAGAGGTCATGTAGAAGGTTGACCTTAATTGGGAAACACTATGAAGGAACTAGTGGAAACGATTGCAGTAATTCTGTAGCCTGAGACAACAGTTGAGGTTGTTGTTAAGTAAATTGAGTCGGAGAATTGAAGTAATATATGTATGGAGGTGCTGGACTTGAAACTTATGTTAAGGAGCTCGTGAAGGGAAGGCGAATCCGAGAGCTGTTAGATAAACAGATCATAGGCATAGGGTGTCACCTTGAAGAACCCCGATACATTATGTGGGGAGAAGAATGGAATGCTCCTAAATGGATAGACTATCAAGAGTTGAATAAAGTTACCTAGAAAAAGCAATACCCCTTCCTAGAATTGTTAACTTGCTTAATCGGTTGCAAGATACTACTTACACCTTAAAAGTATCAGCCAAGAATATAAGTGAAACGATGGTACAAGGCAATCTCCTAGCCTTGTGAGTGACCTATCTTCTCCATTCTTATCAGTTGGGAAAAACTTTCTAGTTTTGACTTGGCTAGAACAAGTGCGCTAATTCTAGATATTAATTCACACTCTTGAGGAAACCAAATCCTCCTTGGTCTGAAGTCTTTAATCTATGACATCTTATGACCCATTTCTTATGATTCTAAGGAGTTACTAGTGACATATAGCCGACCGGCTATTACGTCTAATTGGAGTCATTCACACCAACATCTGATTCTTCACAATCTTTCATAAGATTCTCCGTGAGGATGGTAATACCGTCGAGAGTTTGGTGTTCGTTTCCTTGCTAGATTTATCTAGCAGGACGGTGTAGCGACCCACAATGGAACACCTTTTCTTGTCAAATCTATACAAATATCAACTAATCGAGTACTGAATCCAAATATCTATGCATGAAACAACTCACTAGTTTTGACAAGCATGTTCAAACATCAGAATACTTACTTGAATCTAAACAAACCCAATTATTCGATACATAACCGACAACATTCCTCCTGGAATGCTCAGCTGAACAGCCTTAAATTCTTAAGACTCATATTATGAGTGTATTACACTCGGAAACAATGTTTGCGATACTAAAATTTCGAGGACGAATTTCTAAAAGGTGGGAGAATGTAACACCCCTGAAATCTAGCCCAATTATAAAGCCTAATGTATTATAGGACCCAATAAAGGTCCGGATTGATTTGGGCTTACCAAAGAAATCTTGCAAAACGATACTAGTCTTTTGGCCCAATAAGCCCAATAAGGGCCCGAACTTATAAAAAGCCCATTTAAGGCCCAAATACACGTTTAAGAACTAATTAACAAGAACCATGAACAATGAATTCTTATGTTTTGAAACAACTATGAAAGATCCAAATTGAAAACGGATTCAGAACCCATACCGGGTAAAATCCGGCAATTTACCGCGTACTACGTCTGAATTCCATCAGGAATTCTTATAAGGCTTGTCGCCCAATCTAAATCATTGTTAACCTCAACTAATACCATGAATAAGGATCTCTAAAAGATTATTCATCAATCATGCATAAACAACAGAAATTCGTAAGCGAAACGCGAAAACCGTTTTTCACCGGCATTTAACTGACGTCTGTTATGACGATCGAGTCTCGTAACTCCGAAAATATTTATCTAATCAATGTTTACTATCATAACATATTAAATTCGATGAATGGTACGTTGTCCGGATAATAACTGCGTTCCGAAACGCAGCCGTGACGCGAACCGGTTACGATCTGGTAAAACCCGAGAATTCGTCAGATAAAGCTTTAACGCGGCTAACATAGAATTAACGCTCAAAATATCATTCAAATACTTAGTTACATATATTTTGATAGCAAAACGATATATTAACGCTCATTCGATAAAACGCGTAAAACCATGGAACGTGTTAAAAACGCGATAAGTTACAAACTCGCTTGATTATCCGGCATGTTTTAAATACATAATCTCGGAACACTTATAATGTTTTGTATAAATTTAAACTAACGAGAAACAAATTTAAACGCTACGTGACAAACTTGATCGAACGTGTTCGAACCGAATTCTTTTAACGAACCCAGTCACTTAGCCCTACTATATAAACCATTTTTAATCCATTTTAGGGTTTCAAAAACCCAAATTGAGAAAGAGAGAGGCGGACCAAGCCGCGACCCCCCCCTTTCCCCTCTTCTTCGAATTCCGGCCAACCATCAGCTCCGGCGGCCGATTCCGGCGAGTGCCGGCGAGTGGCACACTCCACCTTGTTCCCCTCGACACCCTGAACACAAAGATGACCTCGATTTCTCCTAGAACGCGCATCAACGGAATCGAAGACGAAAGAGGCGGTTGCAGGTTGGTATGGATGGTGTTCGAGTGGTGATGAGGCTCATGGTTGGGGGTCGAAGATGGAGGTCGACCGCGGTCGCGGGTCGTGATGGTGATGGCTGTGGTGGTGGTCGCGACACCCGGCTGCACCGATGGTGGGGACGCGATACAGAGAGCAGTCCTGCGTGATGCTGCGGTTGTTTGTGTGTTCCTGGTAATCGAGGGTGTTGTTAATCGATAGGGGTCGCGATGTAGGTCGCGATGTAGGTCGCGATGTGGTGTTGGTGGTGCAGGGCGCAGCAGGGATGGCGATGGCGGCTTCGGTCGTGGCTGACGGGCAGCAGTAATGGCTTGTGGTGGTTGTGGTATTGGCTGATTTTGTGGTTGCATGCGGGTTTTGGGTGTGGAAATCGGTCACGATGATAGTGTTGGTCACGGTTACGGCTGTTGTATTGTTGTGATGGTGGATAGGTTGTCACGATGGCAGATTGTGGTTACTGTTTGTAGTCAACATGGTTAGGATGGTAACTGTGTTGGTTGTGGTTGGTGATGATGATTGATGGTGATTTGTGGTGGTTGTTACTGTTCAAGGTGAACTACAGTCGTATGATGCTGTTTTTGGGGTTGCATGTTGGATTCTAGACGAGATTCTTAGGATTTGGTCACGTTGGTTAATTTCGGCAAGGATTCCGGCCAACCAAGAGACTGCCGTGTCGGTTAGTGGCGATCCATGGTGGAGAGTGGCTGCATGTGGTGAATGGTAAGGGTAAGAGACACAACCGAGGTGTTTGGTAACGTATATTGCGGTTTAGTTGCGTTTGGTTATTAGATATCAATGTAGTAGTGTTTGTGTATAATCTTGATACGTTTTGACTAGGTTAAACGTTAGTCAAAGCTGTTGGTCAAAGCTGGTCAACCATGGTCAATGGACAATCAACACGTTGCGGGTCGGAACGAGCGGATTCTAGGACGCGATATGGAAACGTTAGGTATAACCAAGCGTTAAGCATTCTTACACGTATAAATGTGGAGATTAATATTAACTTGTTTGTGTGTTGAGCTCCAATTACATTTAAAACGTTAACTAGTTTATAAAGCATCAAAACAAATATGTATAAAATATTAACTAGAAATGACGTGACCATCGCATAGTGAAAAACAAGTTGGTAATGTTATCAACATATATATATATATATATAAGATATTGGTCAACATATAAGAAATTGATTGAATCAATGTCTTACAAATCTTTACAACACTCCGAGATGTAAAGTGCTTACAAGTACAATAGCACATATATAATAGATATATATATACACACGATATACACCATAGGTAAACCGATGTTTACCTGTACTTATTTAAGGAAAAAGGGGTTTATAATTCTAAAATAATTCGTCATCTTATTATTATTATTAGTTGACCATCTCACTACTATTGAAACAAATATTATTTGCAACACTTTATGTTCAATATATATATCGTCTACTGTTATCATATTTAGATTACTTTAGTGTCACCAATTAACTATTATGATGTAAACATGAACAGTATGAACGTCACTTGAAACATTTTATATAGCTTACATCGTCAATGTAAGTTATTTTAAAGATTTGGAATCCATGATATAAAATGATTTCTCTACATCCTTCATGCTAAGACTCAATTCTTGATTGAGTGCATCAACTAACCTAATGTACCGCGAGTTAATTCATGACAATTAATAAATATTCAAGAAGCTAAGATACACTAAGGATACTAATCACCAACCTAAAGTCAACTAAAGAGCTCAACCGCACGCATGTAATAACATCATGCTAATTCTAAAATGAATCTTATATGTTCTAGTTAGATTGCTTTGTTGGTGATCATCCTTTTTCTTATCAAGCTCAGAATTATTTAAGGATACAAGGTGAGTTCTCGTGTCCCTTTTTTTTTTATTTTAAGTTTTTGGGGATGAAGCATGCTCTATTTTTATTTTAAAGCTGAAACTATTATTTTGTGATATTATATAAAATGCTATGTTGTGGACTTGATTCCTGCTGATACAAAGATCACGATCATTAATTCTTTGGGTGAACCGCTTGTTTGCGTGGATAGATCTATTTGGGGAATCCCCCACACCCAGTGGCTCCCGCTACAGGGAGGTACCCCCACTGGAGATCCGCAAGTCTTAGTGGCATGTGACAGGTTTTATAAGAAACAAACGTGGGCCTTACTGGCAGGTAAGGATCCACATGCTAACAGGCTCAGCTTCTCCCTGCGGGGTTAACCGGTATAACATAACTTTAGAAGAGGCAAGCCGGGACTGAGTGCAGGTTGGTTGTGATCCCCGACATATATATACTAAATATAATACTTTGATATACGAACTTTATGAGACTCTTTTATTTCTGAAACAAAACCATTTGAACTCACCAACTTTTTAGTTGACACTTTTTCTTTTTGAGCATGTCTTCAGGTACAGCTAGGAGAATAGTTGAGCTATAGACGTTACCTAAATCCGAAGCAAGAATTGAGGGTAGGTGTTGAAGACAAAAGCCGAGCCCAAAGCCTTAGTTACCGAGCATCAAGAAACATATAACAGAGATTGACCATGACATCTATAGATTGTGGATTTAGGCACCTTTAAATTTAAACTAAGCAAATATTCTGATGTAAAATTTTACAAGTTGTACTTATTAAACCATTAGTTTCCGCTGCATTTTGGTTGTTGATTACTGATCGTTACGTCCCGCTAGGACACCTTAGTAAGATGACTCTAGGACTGAGCTTCGCTGAACAAGAGTGTAGAAATGTAGGTTTGTTTGCAATACCTAAGCTGTAACCCTAAGTAGGATCAGCCTAGTAGGTTGTTTCCGTGATCCAGTGATCCAAAGTTGCAGCAAGAATAGGTTCCCATAAGAACTCCCATCTTTAAACTGTATACCTTAAGGATTATATCCATATCCCATTAATAATTCCCTACCTTATATGAAACCTTGATACATTAGGGTAGTACCGATGATAGGTGCACCCGAGTAAATCAGGAAAGGTGTGGAACCTTTTGGAGAGACACTTATCTGATTGCACAGTTGACTTTTGTCACTATGTGAAACAACTGCTGTTAGTTATACACTTGATACGAACTTGTGTCGTACATGAGACAACTATTATGATGATACTTGTTATATGCCTTATGTAGGATGATACATGTTGGAATTTAGTGGTAAGATAGTAACCATGATGCCTTTTTGTTTGCTCTGCTCCCTAGGATAGCGTGTACCTGAATGCTCATTCATTGCCCGATTTGTTGGAACTAACTTAGAGACATTTTTGGGTTATCAAGAATGTTGACAATTTGAATCTAAGTGGCTTAATTACAGATGATGACCAAATGAGAACTTAACTCAAGATCTAATTACACAGAACTTCGAACTTGTGATGGGAATGACTAGAATGACAGTGTAAGGTAAATGACGATTACGGGTGCACACGTAATGGTGAATTTACAGGTACACTTGAATTCTGGTGGGCCCTGTCATGTAAACTAATATCAAAGTACAACACTCAAGAAACAAATAAATACAAGATTTAAACACGAATGTCAAACTATACAAATGAATATATATATACATTCCAAAACTTCGTGCTGGACGAAGACATTGACACTTGAAGAGCTACCAGGACGACGTTGTAGTAACTATTCTTTTCTTCATCTTCCCTTTTCTTTTGTTCTGCTGCCTATTGGAAAACAATGACGCAATTATCTGACTCAAAGATCATCAAATATCCTCTCAAGCTCAACCAGCTTCGCGCTGAGAGTGTGGTACTTCACCTAAGTTATGTGGGTACTTTAGCAAAATTGTTCATTCCTTGTGTGATGCCCAAGGATCCCTTCCTACCTACAGAACTCGTTTCAACCTTGTCGCTATCGTAAAGGACTCCCTAACACATACTCTACAACCGAGAATGGATTGGAGTAATGGACTGTCGAGAAGCACGTCATGTGGTCAATGACATAGAAGACTTGTCACTTCTTTCCTCCTTATTAGACTCACTTCATAGGACATTCTAGACTCTAGAATTCCTTTATCAATTTCTTAAAACCTTTGATAACTGATTACTTGATACTATTCGACGTCATAGAACCACTTAATCCAAAAGAAGATTCTTAATATCAGCTCCGGTAATGATTAACAATCACCTTTCATAGCACCAGGTGTTGTGAAATCCTTCATCATCAGCGAACCGTTAGTTACCTACTAACGATCCTTGCCTACAGCATAAGTTGAATTATTTGACCATGCTTTTAACTGGCTGTGATGTGGTAAAGTTCTGAGCACCAGAAAAAATAGGAAATGAAACCTCCTTAAAAACCCAGACTCTCGGAGATAAAGATCCAAGTGCCAGGGTTAAGTGCCGAGAAAAGCTAACCTTTGAGATTCAAGACAAAAATATGAACTTACAACTTATTTGGATCCCGATTTTCATTCACCCTTGTTCTCGATTTATTCTCCTAACGAGTACTGCTACACACTTAAGCCCTCAAGCATAACCCTTATCTTTGGAAACGTGTGATAGCCGATGCGGAAAACTTAACAACCTTGTAAGTCATCTCTACTCGGGGATCTCTACTATCTGAGTGATAAGTTCGTGATTCGAGCGCGAAGATCTGAAGTATAATACGATCTCGAAGTATACGATACGTTATTAGAATGGTAGTTAACCTTCTTGTGCTAGCGAGCATCTTGATGAAGTCCTAAAACTGTTCGAATCGATGCGGTCGATAATAATAAAGAATTCATGGGGAGAAACTCATGGTCGAACTTAAAGGATGGTATTGTTCCAAAAGATGCATTAAGAAGCATAGAAGATTAGCTACAAGAAATCTCATGTGCTAAATCACTTGAGATCCAACTACAACGAAGTGGCAGACATGCAGCAGATTGTAGACAAAGAAAGTCTGCATAATCACCCCGATCGTAAGCGTTGGTGTTATTCCTCTTTAACTCTTTAAACCTCTCCTAAAGTGATTCTCTAATACCTTACCCTTGAACGCTCCATAACGTCGGCAATTCGAGCAAAAGTCTTACTCTCATATCTTGTTAGGACAATTGATATGATTATAAAGGACTGGAATCTAAACAGAGTTACCTGCTTCATGAATAGACCCTCTACAGGGCACACTTACCTTGTAGAATATGGACCGAGGAAGAGGTCATGTAGAAGGTTGACCTTAATGGGAAACACTATGAAGGAACTAGTGGAAACGATTGCAGTAATTCTGTAGCTGAGACAACAGTTGAGGTTGTTGTTAAGTAAATTGAGTCGGAGAATGAAGTAATATATGTATGGAGGTGCTGGACTTGAAACTTATGTTAAGGAGCTCGTGAAGGGAAGGCGAATCGAGAGCTGTTAGATAAACAGATCATAAGGCATAGGGTGTCACCTTGAAGAACCCCGATACATTATGTGGGGAGAAGAATGGAATGCTCCTAATATGGATAGACTATCAAGAGTTGAATAAAGTTACCTAGAAAAAGCAATACCCTTCCTAGAATTGTTAACTTGCTTAATCGGTTGCAAGATACTACTTACACCTTAAAAGTATCAGCCAAGAATATAAGTGAACGATGGACAAGGCAATCTCCTAGCCTTGTGAGTGACCTATCTTTCCATTCTTATCAGTGGGAAAAACTTTCTAGTTTTGACTTGGCTAGAACAAGTGCGCTAATTCTAGATATTAATTCACACTCTTGAGGAAACCAAATCCTCCTGGTCTGAAGTCTTTAATCTATGACATCTTATGACCCATTTCCTTATGATTCTAAGGAGTTACTAGTGACATATAGCGACCGGGCTATTACGTCTAATTGGAGTCATTCACACCAACATCTGATTCTTCACAATCTTTCATAAGATTCTCCGTGAGGATGGTAATACCGTCGAGAGTTTGGTGTTCGTTTCTTGCTAGATTTATCTAGCAGGACGGTGTAGCGAACCACAATGGAACACCTTTTCTTGTCAAAATCTATACAAATATCAACTATCGAGTACTGAATCCAAATATCTATGCATGAAAAAACTCACTAGTTTGACAAGCATGTTCAAACATCAGAATACTTACTTGAATCTAAACAAACCCAATTATCGATACATAACCGACAACATTCCTCCTGGAATGCTCAGCTGAACAGCCTTAAATTCTTAAGACTCATATTATGAGTGTATTACACTCGGAAACAATGTTTGCGATACTAAAATTTCGAGGACGAAATTTCTAAAAGGTGGGGAGAATGTAAACCCCTGAAATCTAGCCCAATTATAAAGCCTAATGTATTATAGGACCCAATAAAGGTCGGATTGATTTGGGCTTACCAAAGAAATCTTGCAAAACGATACTAGTCTTTGGGCCCAATAAGCCCAATAAGGGCCCGAACTTATAAAAAGGCCCATTTAAGGCCCAAATACACGTTTAAGAACTAATTAAACAAGAAACCATGAAACAATGAATTCTATGTGATTTGAAACAACTATGGAAAGATCCAAATTGAAAACGGATTCAGAACCCATACCGGGTAAAATCCGGCAATTTACCGCGTACTACGTCTGAATTCCATCAGGAATTCTTATAAGGGCTTGTCGCCCAATCTAAATCATTGTTAACCTCAACTAATACCATGAATAAGGATCTCTAAAGATTATTCATCAATCATGCATAAACAACAGAAATTCGTAAGCGAAACGCGAAAACGGTTTTCACCGGCATTTAACTGACGTCTGTTATGACGATCGAGTCTCGTAACTCCGAAAATATTTTCTAATCAATGTTACTATCATAACATATTAAATTCGATGAATGGTACGTTGTCCGGAATAACTGCGTTCCGAAACAGCCGTGACGCGAACCGGGTTACGATCTGGTAAAACCCGAGAATTCGTCAGATAAAGCTTTAACGCGGTAACATAGAAAGTTAACGCTCAAAAATATCATTCAAATACTTAGTTACATATATTTTGATAGCAAAACGATATATTAACGCTCATTCGATAAAAACGCGTAAAACCATGGAACGTGTTAAAAAACGCGATAAGTTACAAACTCGCTTGATTACGGCATGTTTTAAATACATAATCTCGGAACACTTATATGTTTTGTATAAATTTAAACTAACGAGAAACAAATTAAACGCTACGTGACAAACTTGATCGAACGTGTTCGAACCGAATTCTTTTAACGAACCCAGTCACTTAGCCCTACTATAAACCATTTTTAATCCATTTTAGGGTTTCAAAAACCAAATTGAGAAAGAGAGAGGCGGACCAAGCCGCGACCCCCCCTTCCCCTCTTCTTCGAATTCCGGCCAACCATCAGCCTCGGCGGCCGATTCCGGCGAGTGCCGGCGAGTGGCACACTCCACCTTGTTCCCCTCGACACCCTGAACACAAAGATGACCTCGATTTCTCCTAGAACGCGGCGCATCAACGGGATCGAAGACGAAAGGGCGGTTGCAGGTTGGTATGGATGGTGTTCGAGTGGTGATGATGGCTCATGGTTGGGGGTCGAAGATGGAGGTCGACCCGGTCGCGGGTCGTGATGGTGATGGCTGTGGTGTGGTGGTCGCGACACCGGCTGCACCGATGGTGGGGACGCGATACAGAGAGCAGTCCTGCGGTGATGCTGCGGTTGTTGTGTTCCTGGTAATCGAGGGTGTTGTTAATCGATAGGGGTCGCGATGTAGTGGTCGCGATGTAGGTCGCGATGGGTGTTGGTGGTGCAGGGCGCAGCAGGGATGGCGATGGCGGCTTCGGTGGCTGACGGGCAGCAGTAATGGCTTGTGGGGTTGTGGTATGGCTGATTTTGTGGTTGCATGCGGGTTTTGGGTGTGGAAATCGGTCACGATGATAGTGTTGGTCACGGTTACGGCTGTTGATTGGTTGTGATGTGGATAGGTTGTCACGATGGCAGATTGTGGTTACTGTTTGTAGTCAACAGTGGTTAGGATGGTAACTGTGTTTGGTGTGGTTGGTGATGATGATTGATGGTGATTTGTGGTGGTTGTTACTGTTCAAGGTGAACTACAGTCGTATGATGCTGTTTTGGGGTGCATGTTGGATTCTAGACGAGATTCTTAGGATTTGGTCACGTTGGGTTAATTTCGGCAAGGATTCGGCCAACCAAGAGACTGCGGTGTCGGTTAGTGGCGATCCATGGTGGAGAGTGGCTGCATGTGGTGAATGGTAAGGGTAAGAGACAAACCGAGGTGTTTGGTAACGTATATTGCGGTTTAGTTGCGTTTGGTTATTAGATATCAATGTAGTAGTGTTTGTGTATAATCTTGATACGTTTGACTAGGTTAAACGTTAGTCAAAATGTTGGTCAAAGCTGGTCAACCATGGTCATGGACAATCACACGTTGGGTCGGAACGAGCGGATTCTAGGACGCGATATGGAAACGTAGGTATAACCAAGCGTTAAGCATTCTTACACGTATAAATGTGGAGATTATATAAACTTGTTTGTGTGTTGAGCTCCAATTACATTTAAAACGTTAACTATTTATAAAGCATCAAGAACAAATATGTATAAAAATATTAACTAAATGACGTGACCATCGCATAGTGAAAAACAAGTTGGTAATGTTATCAAACATATATATATATATATAAAGATATTGGTCAACATATAAGAAATTGATTGAATCAGTCTTACAAATCTTTACAACACTCCGAGATGTAAGTGCTTACAAGTACAATAGCACATATATAGATAGATATATATACACACGATATACACCATAGGTAAACGATGTTTACCTGTACTTATTTAAGGAAAAAGGGGTTTATAATTCTAAAATAATTCGTCATATTTATTATTATTAGTTGACCATCTCACTACTATTGAAACAAATATTATTTGCAACACTTTATGTTCAATATATATATCGTCTACTGTTATCAATATTTAGATTACTTTAGTGTCAACCAATTAACTATATGATGTAAACATGAACAGTATGAACGTCACTTGAAACATTTATATAGCTTACATCGTCAATGTAAGTTATTTATAAAGATTTGGAATCCATGATATAAAATGATTTCTCTACATCCTTCATGCTAAGACTCAATTCTTGATTGAGTGCATCAACTAACCTAATGTACGCGAGTTAATTCATGACAATTAATAAATATTCAAGAAGCTAAGATACACTAAGGATACTAATCACCAACCTAAAGTCAACTAAAGAGCTCAACCGCACGCATGTAATAACATCATGCTAATTCTAAATGTGAATCTTATATGTTCTAGTTAGGATTGCTTTGTTGGTGATCATCTTTTTCTTTATCAAGCTCAGAATTATTTAAGGATACAAGGTGAGTTCTCGTGTCCCCTTTTACTTTAAGCTTTTGGGGATGAAGCATGCTCTATTTTTACTTTTAAAGCTGAAACTATTATTTTGTGATATATATATAAATGCTATGTTGTGGACTTGTTGATTCTGCTGATACAAAGATCACGATCATTAATTCTTTGGTGAACCGCTTGCTTACGTGGATAGATCTATTTGGGGAATCCCCCACACCAGTGGCTTCCGCTACAGGGAGGTACCCCACTGGAGATTCCGAAAGGGGTCGTAGTGGCATGTGACAGGTTTTATAAGAAACAAACGTGGGCCTTACTGGCAGGTAAGGATCCACATGCTAACAGGCTCAGCTTCTCCCTGCGGGTTAACCGGTATAACATAACTTTAGAAGAGGCAAGCCGGGACTGAGTGCAGGGTTGGTTGTGATCCCACGACATATATATACTAAATATAATACTTTGATATACGAACTTTATGAGACTCTTTTATTTCTGAAACAAAACCATTTGAACTCACCAACTTTTTAGTTGACACTTTTCTTTTTGAGCATGTCTTCAGGTACAGCTAGGGAGAATAGTTGAGCTATAGACGTTACCTAAATCCGAAGCAAGAATGAGGGTAGGTGTTGAAGACAAAAGCCGAGCCCAAAAGCCTTAGTTACCGAAGCATCAAGAAACATATAACAAGAGATTGACCATGACATCTATAGATTGTGGATTTAGGCACCTTGTAAATTTAAACTAAGCAAATATTCTGATGTAAAATTTTGCAAGTTGTACTTATTAAACCATTTAGTTTCCGCTGCATTTTGGTTGTTGATTACTGATCGTTACGTCCCGCCTCTCTGGGCCCGGGGTGTGACAAAAAGGCATATCCTTAAAATGAAATACATCATCATAAAACTTAATACCATTATATACAAACTTTAAATCATGACCATATTGTTTTAATAGGAAACTTTAATTATGTTCCTAGTCAAACTAGGTGCATACAAAAGGTTTTGAGAACAACTTCCAAACCATTTGTAAGTCTCAAATAGAGTTTCCTCTTTGAAGTGCACATTTCTTTTGAACCCCTTGCAACAATTGTAAGTATAAATCTCACATCGGTATCCAATACCCATGTGTTTGAAGAAATGACATGTAATACAATGTGAATCATGAAAATTGTATTCGAGGTTTGCCTAGCATCCCTCTTTTTTTCAACTCCTTGAGATAGGAGGGACAATTCCTTTTATTGTCCTCTCTCCATGCTCAAAGCATGGACCGTTCACCTTTACTATAGGCTTCATAAGCTTAGGTTGTTGAGGTTTTGCTTTAACCTTTGCTTTGATGTATCCTTTCATTTGGCAATAATTGCGTTAAGATCGAGATTGGCCATTTCTTATAGTCTCCCTCATTGATCGAGAGAATGGGTAGAGCCTCTCTACCTATCCTGCCTCGGTTGCTTTTGAGCATTGCGTGAATTTCACCGATGCTCTTGTCCCACCCATTCATATTACAGTTTATTATGAATATCTCTCAAACCTTTAGTTGGGCAATCAAGGATCAAATCCTTGGCCAACTACTTTGAGGCAGGAGTTAAGCATCTTGAGGCTATCAATGTGGCTTTTCATCTTAAGAAATATAAGATGATATCGATTGGTTTTCTTCCATGTGACATGCATAAAGTGCTTGATCCATTTCGAAGCAATCTTACTAATGTTTGTTGAAGGAACATTTCCTTCAACTAGATTATCATGTCATATGCCCTATAATGTTCCAACCTTTTGGAGTTTGGGAATCATATTCCCAACATGAGGTAGGAAACTTACACAGAATCCTTAATGTGCTTAAGCCAATCGTCAAAAGGCCATAACATCAACAGCGTTGGTTGGTGAGAGATGGGATCGTCAAGGACATAGGCCTTTACTCATTTTGATAACGATTCTCAGTGATAGGGTATGGACGGTTGGGGTGGTAGCATTATTGTTTGCGGCCATTCTACAAAATTACAAAAGTCTTATTAGTATTTCTTAAATTTTATTTTAATTATTAATACCCTTTTATGTCTTATAGACAATTAATAATTAAATCTACAATCCAACGTTACATTCAAATAATGGTTAGATGACCTTTATCCCATTATTTAATTTAACAAGGTAGTCAATATTTCACAATTGCAACCTTTTTCAACTTCTAGCCTTTATGGGATCGGTTAAACATCTTATGTTTGGTTGGCATGTTTAATCTCATCAACACCATTGTACGCCATGCTTCGGTGACCCTATGCACATGGTTTCCAATTCAAGTCGTCCTACTTACACACACGGTGAGTTTACTCATACAAGTGGTTAGGTGACCTTTATCCCACAAATATGTAAGCTCACCTCAAAACACAAGTTCCCTAAAAGTGGTTAGGGACCTTTATCCCACAAATAGTTCTCAAGTAATTCGAGTGTCGTGTAAAAGGATGGTGTTAAACTTGTTTCAAAAGGGGTTTTTGGTTTTCATAATTCTAGTTTTAAAACTCTATGTACCTTGTATTTGCATGCTTTCAAATGCAAGGTATCCTATGGTTATTTTTAATAAAACCTCTTTATTAAATCATTAACTTTTAATAACCTTTTATTAACCACTTAATGATTAGAAACCATGAATTTTCAGCTTGTTATGTTTGCTAATGAGTTTGTTTATGCATATCAAATATCAAACAACAATCATACAACAAACAACCAAACAGCATAATATAAACAACCACAATGTGCATAACCATAGCTACTATTGTGACCACACTTGTTTACCATCACAGTGTGGTCATTTGGTCTTTCCTAAGGGTTGAATACAACACAAAATTGAGGTCTTCATAGACTCCCACTTGAACTTGCGTCCATATGCTTCAAGTCCTTTTTTGTGTCTTTGATGTCCATCTTTGGGTCTTCATCTTGTGCATCTTCCTTTTACAAAATTATATTCTAATACATTTTTCTAATAAAAGAAATGCACCTAATCTATTTATTACATAACCAAATGAATAAATAGATAAATTACATTTTTAAACAAAGCTCAAAAGAATAATATTACAACCCAAATGAAAATAACCAAAAAAACATTGCAAGCATCCAAACAACACAAGGCCAAAAGCTAGGTTATGCACTTATCATATGAACAATCATAAATATTATTCAATAAACAAAATAAACCCCATCAAACCCTAAATTTCAGTCAACATAAACTGAAAACTTGGGTTGTTTGTCCAAAAAAACAACAAAAACATATCAACCATTGACATTCCTATCTTTCAAAGTTTAATCATAAGCATGAAGATATAACTTTGAAAGACTTGAGGTTTACTAAATCAACAAAATCAGCCCCTAATTAGTGATTAACATCCTTTAAAACGATTTTTAAAGGGTAAGAACAAGCAAGCTATTCACATAACCGGCTCTTGATGCCATTGTTGTGTTTGTTAGAACATAAAATCATAGTTAACTATTTAAACTTTCTGAAAACGCAGCGGAAGTAAAGCATTATAACCATGTTTATAAGCTAAAAAATATGTTCATTAGATGACCATATTGATGTATAAAACAAACCCAAAGAACAAAGAATCATTTATGTGAATAAGCAAGTTATGAACATGTGTAAAACTCATAAAATCACAGCTACATAGAGCTGTGATTACTACCTTACTGCAGCAGCAAAATCTACAAACAAATGTGGAAATGATGTCCAAAATTCAGCCAAGACTTCAAGGATAGAAGTCCTCAAGCTAGAATACCCCAAGCTCTTTGCAAACACCTCTTTTGCTGGTGAGGTAGAAATCACCAAGAACAACTGAAAACCCTCTAATTTCTGCTGAAAACCCTATTTTCAGCTGAAGAATCCGTAGCATTTTGGGAGAGAAAGAGAGGATTTTGTGTGTTGCATGCTCTTGATGTATGGAAAGGGAGCATATATTGACTAGTTAGTTAGTGGTAGACATAAGGCATGTGTGTGTTCTTCTCAAGACACAAAAGCCTTCATATTCATATGCAAAGAGACGGCCAATGTGGCTTATACATGAAAGATTCCCACTAATACTTATCAAGTATTTTTATCAACTAGTCCCTCATGTTAGATATATTTATACAACTAACCTTTTAATTGTATAATCCTTACACTCCCATTATTAATTTGTAATGTTATCCAATTTGTTTAAATAATATTACAAATAATATCATTGAACAAAATATCCTAATAAATTGTTCCATCTCATATGCAACTTATTTAGAAAACCCATTCTAAATAGGTGTAAATATTTAATTGCATGATCATATCATCAATTAAATATTAATTGGTGTTTGCTAAGCTTGTATTGGGTATAACCCGACTTGGATCATAACGTACTAACCACATCAATATTCTATGTGTCTTGGGCATATAGAATCCTATATGTATGTATGTATGTATGTATGCGTGTATGCATGTATGCATGTATGGTGTATGTATGCCTGTAGCATGTATGTATGCATGTATGTGTAATGTATGCATGAAATGTATGCATGCTGTAGTTGCATGTATGCATAGTATGCATGTATTATGTATGCAGGTATGTATGTATGAATGTATGTATTATGTATGTATGTATGTATGTATGATGATGTATGTATGTATGTTGTATGTATGTATGAGATGTATGTATGATGTATGTATGTATGTATGTATGTATGTAAGTATGTATGTATGTATCAGATGTATGTATGTATGTTGTATGTATGTATGTAGTATGTATGTATGTATGTATGTATGTATGTATGTGTGTATGTATGTATGTATGTATGTATGTATGTATGTATGTATGTATGTAGCATGTATGCATGTATGCATGTATGCATGTATGCATGTATGCATGTATGCATATGCTGTATGCATGTATGCATGATGTATGTATGTATGCATGTATGTATGTATGCATGTATGTATGTATGCATGTATGCATGTATGCACGTATGCACGTATGTATGTATGTGTGTATGCGTCTAGGCATGTATGTATGCGTGTATGCATGTATGTATGCATGCGTGCATGTATGTATGCATGCGTGCATGTAGGATGCATGTATGCATGTATGGATGCATGTATGCATGTATGTATGCATGTATGCATGTATGTATGCATGTATGTATGTATGTATGTATGTATGTATGCATGCATGTACGTATGTATGTATGCATGTACGTATGTATGTACGTGTATATGTATGTACGTGTGTATGTATGTATGTACGTGTGTATGTATGTATGTACGTGTGTATGTATGTATGTACGTGTGTATGTATGTATGTACGTGTATATGTATGTATGTATGTATGGAACGATGTATGTATGGATGGGGATGTATGGATGTATGTATTTATGTATGTATGTATGTATGCATGTATGCATGTATGCATGTATCCATGTAGGCATGTATGCATGTATGCATGTATGCATGTATTCATGTATGTATGTATGTATTGTTATTCATGTATGTATATGCATGTATGTATGGATGTATGTATGCATGTATGTATGGATGTATGTATGCATGTATGCTGCATGTATGATATGTATGTATGTATGTATGCATGCATGCATGTATTTTATGCGTGCGTGTGTGTATGTATGTATGTATGTATGTATGTATTTATTATGTATGTATTTATGTATGTATGTATGTATGTATGTATGTATGTATGTATGTATGTATGTTGTATGTATGTATGTATGTATGTAGTATGTATGTATGTATGCTATGTACGTATACGTACTATGTATGTATGTATGTATGTATGTATGTATGTATGTATGTTGTATGTATGTATGTATGTATGTATGTAGTATGTATGTAGTATGTATGCGTGTATGCATGTATGCATGTATGCGGTATGTATGCATTATGCATGTATGTATGCATGTATGGGTGCATGTATGCATGCATGTATGTGTGCATGTATGTATACATGTATGCATGTATGTATGCAGGTATGTATGTATGAATGTATGTATGTATGTATGTTTGTATGTATGTATTAGTATGTATTATGTATGTATGTATGTATGTATGTATGTATGTATGTATGTATGTATGAGATGTATGTATGTATGTATGTATGTTTGTATGAGATGTATATGTATGTATGATGTATGGATGGATATGTATGTATGTAGGTATGTATGTATGTATGTATGAATGTATGCATGTATGCATGTATGCATGTATGTGTATGCATGTATGTATGTGTGCATGTATGTATATGCATGTATGTATGTATGTATGTATTGTGTATTATGTATGTATGTATGTATGCATGTATGTATGTATGCATGTAGCATTTATGCATGTATGTATGCTGTATGTATGATGCATGCATGCATGTGTATGTGTAGTATGTATGTATGTATGTGTATGTAGTGTATGTATTATGCATGTATGTATGTATGAATATGGTATGGATGTATGTATATATGTATTCATGGATGTATGTATGTATGTATGCATGCGCATGTATGTATGGATGTATGTGTGCATGTATGCATGTATTATGCATGCATGCATGCATGTATGTATGTATGTATATATGTATTTATGTATGTATGTATTTATGTATGTATTTATGAATTTATGTATGTATGTATTATGTATTTATGTATGTATGTATGTATGTATGTATGTGGTTTGTATGTTATGTATGTATGTATTTATGTACGTATGTATGTGATGCATGTATGTATGTATGTATGCATGTTTGTATGCGTGTATGATATGTATGCTGTATGCATGTATGTTGCATGCATGTATGCATGTCTGTATGCATGCATGCATGTATGCATGTATGTATGCAAGTATGCATAGATGTATGCATGTATGTATGCATGTATGCATGTATGTATGCATGCATGTATATATGTATGCATGTATGTATGTATGCATGTATGTAATATGTATATATGTACGTATGTACATATGTATGTGTGTACGTATGTATGTGGTATGTCTGTATGTACGTGGTGTAGGTATGTATGTACGCGTGTATGTATGTATGTAGTGTGTAGGTATGTATGTTCGCGTGTATGTATGTATGTACGTGTGTATGTATGTATGTACGTGTGTATGTATGTATGTACGTGGTATGGTATGTACGTGTGTATGTACGTAGTGCGTCTGTACGTGTGCACGCGTACGTACGTGTGCACGCGCGTACGTACGTACGCCCGCGCGTACGTACGTAGGCACGCGCATACGTACGTAGGCACACTGTACGTACGTGTGCACGCGCGTACGTACGTTGTGCTCGCGCGTACGTCCGTGTGCACGCGCGTACGTACGTGTGTACGCGCGTACATATGTGTGTACGTATGTAGGATGTCTGTACGTGTGTATGTATGTGGTGTATGTATGTGTGTATGTATATTGTATGTATGTATGTGTGTACGTACATATGTACGTACGTATGTATGTACGTATGTGTGTATGTATTTATGTATGTACGTACATACTTACGTACGTGTGCGTACGTACGTACGTACGTATGAATGTATGTATGTATGTATGTATGTATGCATGTAGTATGTATGTATGCATGTGTGCATGTATGTATGCATGCATGCATGTATGTATGCATGTATGCATGTATGGATGCATGTATGCATGTATGTATGCATGTGTATGTATGTTTGCATGTATGTATGTGTGCATGTATGTATGTATGTATGTACGTAGGTACGTATGTATGTATGTAGGTACGTATGTATGTATGTATGTACGTGTGTATGTATGTATTATGTGTGTATGTATGTATGTACGTGTGTATGTATGTATGTACGTGTGTGTGTATGTATGTATGTATGTATGTATGTATGTATGTAGTATGTATGTATGTATGGATGGATGGATGGATGGATGGATGGACGGATGTAGTATGTATGTATGAATGTAGTATGTATGCATGTATGCATGTATGCATGTATGCATGTATGCATGTATGCATGTATGCATGGATGCATGTATGCATGTATGCATGGATGCATGTATGCATGTATGCATGTATGTATGTACGTATGTATGTATGTATGTATTCATGGATGTATGTATGTATGTATGTATGTCAGGATGTATGTATGCATGCATGATGTATGTATGTATGTATGTTTGGCATGCATAAATGTATTTATGCGTGCATGCAGTATGTATGTATGTATGTATGTATGTAGGTATGTATGTATGTATGTCTGTATGTATGTATGTATGTAGTATGTATGTATGTATTTTGTATGGATGTATGTCTACGTATGTATGTATGTATGTATGTATGTATGTATATGATGTATGTATGTATGTATGTTTGTACGTAATGTAGTATGTATGTATGTTGTATGTATGGATGTATGTTGTATGTATGAATGTATGTATGTATGTATGTATGTACGTGACATCCGTCACCAAAAGGTCGTCATTTAACGTGAATTCCGTTAACTATTATTAGAACATTCATTCCTCACCCTTATAAACCATTGTGGGATATCATACTTGATTTATTCCTTTTTCAGTGGTGTATCATTATTGTATCCATATCACTTAGAATGCTTATGAATAACACCGACAACATCATTAACTAAATTATGTTATATAATATAAAACATCATTAATAAATCATTTTCAAGATACGAACACATTAAATACTTCCCTATAATTAATATAACGCGCGTATTTACGTCGTTTTCAACCGAAACAAGTTGGGAACTCGGGGGCTAAGTGCAGGGACTAAATGTGAAAAATTGCCAAACTAGGGCTGGGTATAATACCCACATAGCAGCCCTAGTCTTCATAATTCTTTATCTTCTTATCTTCTTCTCCACATTTCTTCCACCTCCTGCACCTGAAACCTCCCGTTTTCTTCAGGATATCACCGTTTAGAATACTACTGCAGCCTAGACAACACGTTTCAAGCAGGTAGACGACCTTGGTCGTCCATTTTTGCTCGTTTATTTCTGTGATTTTAGGGTTTAGGGTGGGTGCTCGGGTTCAACCGAGCACAAGAGGTGGGGGGGTGCGTGTGTTTCCTCTCTGAGCGTGCATTTTGCCTAAATACGTTAGATGAGTGTTTCTGGAAGTCCTTCATCTGTTTAAAACCGTGCACGGAGCAGCCAAAATGGCTCAACACCTCCAGCAGTCACGATCTGCTACACTGGGCGACTGAGTCTGTCATGCGACTGAGCCGGCGACTGGTGTGTCGTGCGACTGAGTCCATGCGATTCTGGGGTCGTGCGATTAGTCATGCGGATGAGTATTGCATGCGATTGAGTCAATGCGGATGAATGTGTGCGATTGTGGTCTATCGCACGACTGAAGCTCCAGTCGCATGAATGAAAGTTTAGTCGTACGAATGAAGCTAATTCGTACGAATGAAGGCTGAATCGTGCGAATGGAAGTGAGTCGTGCGATTGGGTGCTGTGTGGTACGACTTGTAACAACCCCTCCTCGACCCTTACAAAGAATGGAAATTTTTCTAAGTCAAAAGCATGAACAGTGCTCATGTGTCTAACAGTACTTATAAGCCTGGAAAAATGCCCCGCGACTAAGTCTGGTCGTTTCAGCGGCCCTAAAACGACCAACAATGCTAATACGGCCAACAGTGGTAAAACGACCAACAGTGGTTATACGCCCAACAGTGGTTATACGCCCAACAGTGTTATACGCCCAACAGTGGTTATACGCCAAAACAGTGTTATACGCCCAAAACAGGGGTTAAACGGCCAGATTTTCTATGTTTTTCGAGTATGAAAATTTGCTCCTAATTATTTTTCCACATAATTTTACATCCATTTTGGATATTTTACAATGTGGAAACATAAATCTTGTGTAAGAAACTGTTATCCGAATGAATATAGAAACAAGTATGATCCAATACTTAGACAAATAACTCATCCTTAATATATATATTCTATATATCCGCGGCTTAACATAAAGATAACAACAACAATAATAATAATAATAAAAGCAGAAAACTAATAAATTCAAATAAGACAAATCCCTGCATGGCCGCACATAACCCACCAATAGATTACCATCTGCGAAACTACTTTCACACTCACCATTTTACTTCTTTTATACATGCAAAAAGCCCGATTCTCTCCACTTCATTCTCATATATCACTCTTTATCTCTCGGACTCTCTACACTCTTCTTTCTTTTCTCAACCGAAGAACCCCAACTTATCATCATTTTTTTTTCGAAAACAACTTGAGAAACCGAAGGGACCAGCCGTGATTCGAAGACCAACTGCACGTTTTTAGTTCCTCACTTGTCTTATCGCGAAGTAAGTATTATCTAACTTCTACCAACTAAATCTCGATATATTCACAGCCAACTTGCTTCAAACACCACTCTCTTTGTTCTACAGAAAGTTCTCTGCTTGAACCTCATCTTCGAGGGACTCACACTCCACACAGGAGTATATCAACTCATAACCCGTGAATCTAGGGGTAGTTATACAAGGATTTACCTTGTAAACCTTCGTTTATGCAATCTAGCCACACTTAACTTGCACAAATCTTAACCAAAGCTATAAAGCTATTTGGAACAATAAAACAAAACACCCAAACACATAATATCTTCTGTATTAAGATTATAAGGGCTGTAGTGGTAATTTGAAATGTAGACAAATTAGTTACACCAATGCAAATAGTCTTGAAACCCGATTATGGTCATGATAGTGGAAACCGAGACTTGAGGTTAAATTTCAGTAAGTTTAGGACTAGAATGCTTGAAAAACATAATTTGTGGTTGGGAAAAATTTAGTAGAATGTATGTCTATGATACATTAGTTCGGTGACCCGAATATGGAAATAACCCAATAAAGAGCCATAACTTGAACAATTAGACTATAAGAATTTTCAGGACTTAGAAAATTATTTCAGAAATAGAAACCGAATCTGGGGAATTTTCAGGTTAATATGCAATTTTTATGAATTTATAACAAAAGTCGAATTACCCGAAAACCGTAAATTGTGTTTTATATCACCAATAGGGTCTGATATTTTGGGGTTAAACAGGTTCACATAGGCATTAAAGAGCTTACGAAATATTAGGGGTTAAAAATGGTAAAAGAACGGATTATGGGGTAGAAAATGTCAATTTGAAACTTGAGGGGCCAAAAGTGTAATTCTGCTTTTTGCAGAATTTCAGAACTTTACGGCCAGAAACTAGTATTAGGCTTATTCATACGATAAAGACTTAGAGCATTCACAGTCCATTCCTATCTTTATCATATAATTACACTAAAATCACTACTTCTTCTCTTTCCTTTCAATTAAATAATATATTTTTATACCTTTTTCATTACCTTCTTCTCCTTCACTCACAAACTTTCAAAAATATTAAAAAAATTTATAGGATTGTACGTGATTCTTCAAATATACCAATCCACAATAACATTTTCTCTCTCCTTCACTCACAACCACTCAAAATCATTCCATATAATATACCAAACCACTACATGATTATAGGGCACGGGTTGTGAATGCTCTTATAAGAACCATGAAACCCGAAGTACACACGCTAAAACTTAACTTCCTAAAAAGGAACTTTTGACACAAAAGTCTAAAGAAACAAAGGCATGAACGCCTCACTATAATTGCCACCAAATTATGTTCTAATAATAGGAATCTATAGTATTGCTGAATTATGATTATAGGGTGCTAGGACTTGAAACTATCTGTTTGTGCATCCTGTCTGATATCAAGGTGAGTTCTCGTGTCCCCTTTTATTTTAAGTTTTTGGGGATGAAGCTGCTCTATTTATTTTTAAAGCTGAAACTATTATTTTGTGATATTATATAAATGCTATGTTGTGGACTTGTTGATACCTGCTGATACATGAATCACATCATTAATTCTTCTGTGAACCGCTTGTTTATGTGGATAGATCTATTTGGGAATCCCCCACACAGTGGCTCCCGCTACAGGGAGGTACCCCCACTGGAGATCCGAAAGGGTCGTTGTGGCATGTGACAGGTTTATAAGAAACAAACGGGACTTACTGGCAGGTACGGTCCACATGCTATGGGGCTCAGCTTCTCCTACGGGGTTAACCGGTATAACATAACTTTAGAAGAGGCAAGCGGGACTGAGTGCAGGGTTGGTTGTGATCCCACGACATATATCCTAATATAATACTTTGATATACGAACTTTATGAGACTCTTTTATTTCTCTAAACGAAACCCTTGAACTCACCAACTTTTTAGTTGACACTTCTTCTTTTGAGCATGTTTCAGGTAACATATGATGGAGACCTAGCTTGTTTAGAGGATGCTTGGACGACTAGTATCCCGACTTCATGGCATTATGGACCTTATGTAAAACTTTTGAACAATTTGTTAGGAATGACACTATAATTATGTACCTTTGACATGAAACAATTGATGTAACCGGGCTAAGCCGTTTAGTCCCGGATTTTATTTTTAGCTATTGTAATGCCATGTGATTTTCTCTACTGTGGCTCTTATGATGGTCTGCTTCGCTGCCACGTTGTTGCTAGTCTGCGACATCCCACCCTCTTGGGCCCGGGGTGTGACAGATTGGTATCAGAGCCACAGGTTTGAGAAATCGGAATACTTATAGACCCTAGGCTCAACCCTGAGACTGTAGGACTGTCCTTGCTGGGTAGTGTTGGGTAAGCGGTTGGATAAATTGATGATTACACTGATCAACGTAATCATGATTTTCGGACGCGTAAATTCCAGTACAAAGCCTAAGTCGACCTTTGGATTAGATCGACTTAAGGAATACTCTTAACATAGCCAAGTTAAGAATTAATTGAACCTTTGCGATATATTGCTTACTGATACTGTTTCATTGATACACTTCTATGGTTATTACGCTTACTGATGAATACTAGTGGATGCAAACTCTATGAGAACAACTGCTATTACTGTGATCATGAGCTATGAGAAACAAATTACTCATGACTGTTTTACAGGACAATCACATCATGGCCGAAAGAGGTAAGGCACCCGCACATCCAATTGAGGAGACTGCCCCTGTTGGGACACTAAGGAGGAAGCCCCAAACTGAGTATGAGGCATCGTACAGAGGTGTGGACACCCAGGGTGGCTATCCGCGACTTCCGACGACACTGAGCCATCCGAGGAGTCATCACCCACATCACCTGCTAGGACCGAACGCGCTCCAATCGCCACATGTAGCAGCTCCCGCTCTCTCACCTATCCCACCCTTAGGCGGGGGTACCCGTGTAGTTACTCGGCCTAGGAGAGTGCTAGGCCAGGTCCTTCTGTTTCATTCAGGATGCCTCCTCCTCCACCCCTCATACAGGACCCTACACAGCGCCTTCTATGCTCGCCCACCTGGACGTCTCTCTCGTGATGAGTATTGATGCCACCCAGCATAGCCTGTATGATGGCCCTAGCGTGCCGCTGGAGACCAGCACTCTCATCTAGCCGGCGGGCTAGTGACTTTGTCCATCCGCCCTACCTTGAGCGAAATATGAGAACCATCCAGCGCCATGAACTGACGTTACAGCAAGCCACGCGACCTCTCAATCTGCCAATTCCAAGCCATGATGGCACTCACAACGTCCAGTCCTGGAGCAAGAGCAGAGGAAGAAGAGCACGGGATGGTTCGGTTGGTTAAAGAAGATGGCAGGTGATATGGCTAGTACTGGATGTATCAGTAGGCGCCAAAACTATCTAAAAGCATTTATTATCTATTTGAGAAACATTTCTATTTATGGGGTGATGCACCTTCCAATTTGTGAACAACCACTACTTACTATGTATGGTTACTCGTGTTTGAATTTGTCTATGAACATTGGTTAATATTCAACTTTTGCAGGGTAATGTTGTTTAAAAACGTGACAATTTTTATGCTGTTGATTGATACTCTATAATGATACTTATTATTGTATGCTTTGAATGAACTTGAGTGTGTGATTGTAGAACGTAATAGGAATTATGAGATACAATGTGATACTAGAAACAAAAACTTATGAGATACTAAACAGACTTATCTATGTTACTAGCAGAATGCCGCCACGACGTGGAGTTCGTACGGGAAGAAGAGTTCCTACCCGAGGCAGGAACCAATCACCCACGCCGCCAGGAACACCACATGGGGATAATGCCCACCAGGAGAATGACGAGAGGATCGCCAACCTGGTGGCACAACAAATTGCCAATGCTATTCCAACAATTATTGCCCAGATCAACGCCGATCGGGGAAATACCAATGAGACCAACAACGATGGAGGCAACCGTGAGGAAGCCGAAGCTATCAGAAATGGTGCTCGTACAAAACCTTCATGGCGTGTAAGCCAAAGGACTTCTATGGCACCGAGGGTGCAATTGAAACTTATAGGTGGTTGGATGAGATTGAAGCTGTGTTGGACATAAGCGAGTGCAAGCTGGAGCACATGGTGAGATTTGCCTCACAATCTCTCAAAGGACCGGCACTCGAGTGGTGGAGAACCATCATCCAACCTCGAGGCCGGGATGCTGTTGGCAGAATGAACTGGGCGGAATTCAGGGAATTAATTATCGGCAAGTACTGCCCGATTAACCAGCTGGAGAGACTCGAGGCTGAATTTCTAAATCTGGAGATGAAAGGCCCGAACTACACTGAGTACATCAACCGATTCCTTACGTTGTCCCGACTGGTACCACACTTGGTAATGCCCGAATCCAAGGGCGTAGCCCGCTTCATTTGGGGTTACACCCAAGGTGAGGGGCATGGTTAGGTCTTCCAGGCCTACTACCCTACAGGCTGCAGTCGATGTTGCCAGCAGCCTGACTGACGACCAAGTGAGAGCCGGGTGGACGGAGCATGAAAGGACTGAGGACAAGAGGAAGACTGTGGATGGAAAGAGGAAGTGGTTCGACAACAAGAGGATGGTCGGCAGCAGTAGTGGTTCGAACAAGCGACCTGGAGAAGAGGCTAAGCGAGGTGACCAAGGTGGAAAGACTAGGAGGCTGTATCAAGGCACAAGCCCCTACTGCCCTAAATGCAAGGTTCATCACCAGGGGGAATGTAAACCCATGCCTTGTTTTCAATGCAGAAATATGGTCACCTGATTAAGGACTGTGCTTATGAGCCTGGAAAGCAATGCTACGAGTGCGGAGACCCAGGACATATGAGGAACAAATGCCCCAAGCTAGCAAAGGACAAGGACACTCGACCCAACAAGCTCACGGGAAGAGCGTTTGTGATGGATCCAAATGGTGCTCGCAAAGAACCCGACGTGGTGAACGGTACGTTTCTTGTTAATGACCACCCTGCTACTATGCTATTTGATACTGGAGCAACCGCCAGTTTTGTTTCTACAACTTTTAGGTCGTTGATTGGATTGACTGCTTGCACCTTGACTGAAACATACACCGTAGAACTAGCTGACGGTAATATATTGAAACTAACGAAATCATCAAAGATTGCAAGTTGATTCTAGAGGGTAATTCCTTTGATATAGATCTGATGCCTATTAAATTAGGAGGTTTTGATGTAGTAGTAGGAATGGATTGGCTGGCTAAAAATAGGGCTGAAATTATCTGTGATGAGCGTTTGCTCAAAATACCCATAGCCAGCGGGGAAATGTTAGTAGTCCATGGAGAAGGGAGCCACCCACTGTGTCCTATGATATCCCACCTAAAGGCTACCCAAAGCCTTATGAAAGGACACGAAGCCTTTATATTATACGTGATGAAGGTGAAAGAGGAAAAGAAGATTGAAGACATACCTGTGGTGTCTGAATACTCGGAAGTATTCCCAGAAGACTTACCAGGACTCCCTCCAGACCGACAAGTCGAATTCTAGATTGATCTACTACCTGGCGCCGCACCGGTGGCCAAAGCTCCTTACCGACTTGCTCCACCCGAAATGAAGGAGCTAATGTTGCAAATCCAAGAGTTGCTTGACAAAGGGTTCATACGACCCAGTGTCTCGCCCTGGGGTGCACCGGTGCTGTTTGTCAAAAAGAAGGACGGAACACTACGAATGTGTATCGACTATAGGGAACTGAACAAGCTTACCGTAAAGAACCGGTACCCTCTTCCCAGAATTGACGACCTATTCGATCAATTGCAGGGAGCAAGCTATTTCTCGAAAATAGATCTGCGATCGGGGTATCACCAACTAAAAATAAAGGAAGAGGATGTTCCGAAAACAGCTTTCAGAACCCGATATGGTCACTACGAATACCTAGTCATGCCTTTTTTGACTAACGCACCCGCAGCATTCATGGATCTCATGAACCGTGTGTGCCGTCCGTACTTAGACAAGTTTGTGATCGTTTTCATCGACGATATTTTGGTCTACTCTCGAAGCAAGGAGGAACATGAGAAACACCTTCGGATAATTCTTGATCTGCTCAAGAATGAGCAATTATACGCAAAGTTCTCTAAATGTGAGTTCTGGATGCGTGAAATTCAGTTTCTCGGTCACATAGTGAACAAGGATGGAATCCAGGTGGACCCATCAAAGATAGAGGCTATTAAGAACTGGAAAGTCCCCGAAACTCCTACCGAGATCAGACAATTTCTTGGTTTGGCCGGCTACTATAGGAGGTTTATCAAGGATTTCTCTCGAACAGTGCAGCCTCTAACCACGTTAACCAGAAGGATGTGACCTATGAATGGGACAGGAACAAGATGAAGCCTTTAATCTATTAAAGGAGAAACTATGTAGCGCGCCTATCCTTGCCCTACCCGAGGGATCCAATGACTTCGTGGTTTATTGCGACGCCTCGCGCCAAGGGTTTGGCTGCGTGTTAATGCAGCGGGAGAAAGTGATCGCGTATGCATCCAGATTGCTGAACGAGCATGAAAGGAATTATACGACACATGATTTGGAACTAGGTGCCGTGGTGTTTGCACTCAAAATATGGAGACACTACCTTTATGGCACTAAGTGTGTCATCTATACCGATCATAAAAGCCTGCAGCATATCCTCAACCAGAAAATGTTGAACATGCGCCAAAGAAGATGGGTAGAGTTACTAAGCGATTACGAATGCGAGATTCGCTATCATCCGGGCAAGGCAAATGTGGTAGCTGATGCCTTGAGTAGAAAGGAACGGGAGAAACCTCTTCGCGTTCGTGCTTTAAGGATGAGCGTATACACCAGCCTCGTTGCTAGGATTAGGGAAGCACAAAGGCAAGCCTTCAATGAGAATAACCTGATGGGAGAGATATTAACAGGGATGGAAAAGCGTTTGGAAATTGACAATGATGGGCTATACAAATGCGAAGGAAGGACGTGGATACCTAATCATGGCGGGGGTTAGGACTATAGTCTTGGACGAAGCTCACAAGTCTAGATATTCGATTCACCCGGGAGTGATAAGATGTATCAGGACTTAAAGGCACTTTTCTGGTGGCCTGGACTAAAGAAATCTATCGCCACCTATGTGAGCAAATGTTTAACCTGCGCAATGGTAAAGGCTGAAAACCAAAAACCATCAGGAACCTTATAGCAGCCCGAAATCCCGGAATGGAAATAGGATAACATTACTATGGATTTTGTCACAAAGCTACCAAGAACGTCTCGCGGTCATGATACAATTTGGGTAGTTGTAGACAGGCTTACCAAATCAGCACATTTCTTACCAGTCCGAGAAGACTATGAGATGTCGAAGTTAGCCCGAATATACATCGACGAAATAGTGACTCGGCATGGAGTGCCGCTCTCGATCATCTCTGATCGTGATAGTCGTTTCACGTCACGATTCTGGAGATCACTCCAACAAGCCTTAGGGACTCGTCTTGACATAAGCACGGCATATCACCCTCAAACCGACGGGCAGAGTGAAAGAACTATTCAGACCTTGGAAGATATGCTGAGAGCGTGCGTAATCGACTTTGGTGGAAGCTGGGATCGCCACCTTCCACTAGTGGAATTCTCCTATAATAATAGTTACCACGCTAGCATAAAAGCTGCCCCGTATGAAGCCTTGTACGGCAGGAAATGTCGGTCGCCATTAAGTTGGAATGAGATAGGAGATAGTCAAGTGATGGGGCCCGATGTTGTGATGGAGACTACTGAGAAGATAGCCAAGATTAAGGAACGACTGAAAACAGCCCGAGACCGTCAAAAGAAATATGCTGACAGAAGACGAAAACCTCTTGAATTTCAAGTAGGTGATAAAGTAATGTTGAAAGTCGCGCCATGGAAAGGAGTTGTGAGATTTGGCAAGAAGGGCAAGTTAAGCCCAAGGTATATTGGACCCTTTGAAATACTAGCAAGAGTTGGTCCGGTAGCATACCAACTCAGTCTTCCTGAGGAGCTGAGCTACATACATAACACTTTCCATGTGTCAAATTTGAAGAAGTGTCTGGTTGACAAAGCCCTGGAGTTACCATTGAAAGAAGCGAAAATAAATGACAAATTGAACTTTGTCGAGGAACCCATAGAGATTACTGACCGATTGGTTCAGAGACTTAGGCGAAGTTGCATACCTAAGGTGAAGGTACGATGGAACTCTAAACGAGGACCTGAGTTTACATGGGAGCGGGAAGATGAGATGAGAAACCAATATCCATATCTCTTCAAAGCCAACCGTTCAGAGACTCAACAGAAACAAAAATTTCGGGACGAAATTCTCTAAACGGTGGGAGAATGTAACAACCCCTCCTCGACCCTTACAAAAGATATGGAAATTTTTCTAAGTCAAAAGCATGAACAGTGCTCATGTGTCTAACAGTACTTATAAGCCTGGAAAAATGCCCCCGCGACTAAGTCCTGGTCGTTTCAGCGGCCCTAAAACGACCAACAATGCTAATACGGCCAACAATGGTAAAACGACCAACAGTGGTTATACGCCCAACAGTGGTTATACGCCCAACAGTGTTATACGCCCAACAGTGGTTATACGCCCAAAACAGTGGTTATACGCCCAAAACAGGGGTTAAACGGCTAGAATTTTCTATGTTTTTCGAGTACGAACTTTGCTCCTGATTATTTTTCCACATTAATTTTACATCCATTTTGGATATTTTACAATGTGGAAACATAAATCTTGTGTAAGAAACTGTTATCCGAATGAATATTAGAAACAAGTATGATCCAATACATAGACAAATAACTCATCCTTATATATATATATATATATATCCGCGGCTTAACATAAAGATAACAACATAATAATAATAATAAAAGCAGAAAACTAATAAATTCAAATAAGACAAATCCCTGCATGGCCGCCCATAACCCACCAATAGATTACCATCTGCGAAACTGCTTTCACACTCCACCATTTTACTTCTTTCTATACATGCAAAAAGCCCGATTCTCCTCCACTTCATTCTCATATATCACTCTTTATCTCTCGGACTCTCTACACTCTTTCTTTTTCTCAACTGAAGAACACACACACTTTTCATCATTCACTTTCGAACAACAACTTGAGAAACCGAAGGACTTCAGCCGTGATTCGAAGGCCAACTGCACGTTTTTAGTCTCCTCACTTGTCTTTATCGCGAAAGTAAGTATTATCTAACTTCTACCAACTAAATCTCGATATATTCACAGCCAACTTGCTTCAAACACCACTCTCTTTGTTCTAACAGAAAGTTCTCTGCTTGAACACCCGATTATGGTCATGATAGTGGAAATCGAGACTTGAGGCTAAATTTCAGTAAGTTTAGGACCTAGAATGCTTGAAAAACATAATTTTGTTGGTTGGGAAAAATTTAGTAGAAATGGTATGTCTATGATACATTAGTTCGGTGACCCGAAATATGGAAATAACCCAAGAAACGAGCCATAACTTGAACAACTTAGACTCTAAGAATTTTCAGGACTTAGAATAATTATTTCAGAAATAGAAACCGAATCTGGGGAATTTTCAGGTTAATATGCAATTTTTATGAATTTATTAACAAAAGTCGAATTACCCGAAAACCGTAAATTGTGTTTTAATATCACCAAATAGGGTCTGATATTTTGGGGTTAAAACAGGTTCACATAGGCATTAAAGAGCTTACGAAAATATTAGGGGTTAAAAATGGTAAAAAGACGAACTATGGGGTAGAAAATGTCAATTTTGAAACTTGAGGGGCCAAAAGTGTAATTCTGCATTTTTGCAGAATTTCAGTAACTTTACGGCCAGAAACTAGTATTAGGCTTATTCATACGATAACCGACTTATAAGAACCATGAAACCCGAAGTACACACGCTAAAACCTTAACTTTCCTAAAAAGGAAACTTTTGACACAAAAGTCTAAAGAAACAAAGGCATGAACGCCCTCACTATAATTGCCACCAAATTATATTCCTAATAATTAGGAATCTATAGCTTATTGCTTGAATTATGAATATAGGGTGCTAGGACTTGAAACTATCTGTTTGTGCATCCTGTCTGATATCAAGGTGAGTTCTCGTGTCCCCTTTTTATTTTAAGTTTTTGGGGATGAAGCATGCTCTATTTTTATTTTTAAAGCTGAAACTATTATTTTGTGATATTATATAAAATGCTATGTTGTGGACTTGTTGATACCTGCTGATACATGAATCACAATCATTAATTCTTCTGTGAACCGCTTGTTTATGTGGATAGATCTATTTGGGGAATCCCCCACACACAGTGGCTCCCGCTACAGGGAGGTACCCCCACTGGAGATCCGAAAGGGTCGTTGTGGCATGTGACAGGTTTTATAAGAAACAAACGTGGACCTTACTGGCAGGTACGGTCCACATGCTATGGGGC
Source organism: Flaveria linearis (assembly GCA_024085815.1). Lineage (NCBI taxonomy): Eukaryota > Viridiplantae > Streptophyta > Magnoliopsida > Asterales > Asteraceae > Flaveria > Flaveria linearis. Next base: position 51,621,580 of record CM044013.1, read on the forward strand.
TCAGCTTCTCCCTGCGGGGTTAACCGGTATAACATAACTTTAGAAGAGGCAAGCCGGGACTGAGTGCAGGGTTGGTTGTGATCCCACGACATATATCCTAAATATAATACTTTGATATACGAACTTTATGAGACTCTTTTATTTCTCTAAACGAAACCACTTGAACTCACCAACTTTTTAGTTGACACTTCTTCTTTTTGAGCATGTTTCAGGTAACATATGATGGAGACCTAGCTTGTTTAGAGGATGCTTGGACGACCTAGTATCCCGACTTCATGGCATTATGGACCTTATGTAAAACTTTTGAACAATTTGTTAGGAATGACACTATAATTATGTGCCTTTGACATGAAACAATTGATGTAACCGGGCTAAGCCGTTTAGTCCCGGATTTTATTTTTAGCTATTGTAATGCCATGTGATTTTTCTGTACTTGTGTGCTCTTATGATGGTCTGCTTCCGCTGCCACGTTGTTGCTAGTCTGCGACGTCCCACCCTCCTTGGGCCCGGGGTGTGACACGACTGAATGCTTAGTCGCACGAATGGGGGTTCAATCATGCGAATGAAGCTGATTCGCACGACTGAGAGTTGATTTGTGCGAATGGAGTGTCTAGTCGTGCGTCTAGTCCTGTCGTGCAATTGGAGTCATTGGGTGTGAATTCTTCCTGTGTGCGGTGTGTGTTGTCGTGTGATCTTAAGGTGACATCGACACGGTTGCCATTGCTAAAGACGATCTTTAAGATTAACACTATTGAACTTATCAATGTTATATCAAATCCAATCAACTTAACATTTTACAATTAGCAACAAACAATTCATAACACAAGTGCTTACCAGGTATTTCTCTGACAACAATAACACTTTTACACAATTATCATCGACAATGGCAATCGCTTCTAGTACTTGGATCTACATCTATTGCGCGTGTTTGTGTGCAAGTGTTACCCACGACCGAATCGATACGACCCGACCCAACTAAGCAATATTATTAACAGCAGGCATATCATTAATGCTTAACATAACTGTCAGTAGGTGATTGACCGTTCATACATACATACAACATTGGGAAGTTTCATCATACATACTTACCACTTAACAAGTGAGTTTCATGGCCCCTTTTTATGCTTATACAATTGTTTCAATCTTTTACAAACATGGGAGAAAAGTATGCTCACACGTTTTCAATGCTATACAACATACATACAGATTTCATACTTGGAAACAACGTGATACTGTTTTGTGAGTACATATCTGATGCATACATGATGTTACTGTGTGGTTCTTCTTACAACCATTAATTCCGGTGTTGGAACCAACTGATAGGTATTAGTGGTACTACTGGGTTGACACCCCCACCCTTGACAGATGGTTATTTGTGAGTACCATCACACTGCCAGGAACGAGCCTTGGGTAAATATATTCCGAGAAGTTGCTGTGTGTACGTCATCAGGTTTGGTTGTATAAAACTCATGGTATGTGATTCTGCTTGCTTATAATTGTATGCACGGTATTCCACAACCAACACTATACAACATCAATTACATGTTTACAATTTAAACCTGCGAAGCTTACCAATATTATTGTTGACAATTTTGAGCATATTTATAGGTAACAATAAGAACTGAAGATCTAGGTGTGCTGCCTTAGTGGAGACCCTAGGATGCATTTTTGAGACTGAACATACATGATGAACAATTATTTTGTACATTGTTGCAATCCATCAAACAATTAACATTCTTGTGGATACTTGTTCCCGGGTTGTGGGAATTACATACGAGAATACAATTTTGTGATAATGTGAATCGTTTATGTGAATCAATTACAAGTGTCTATTTATGCTTATGGCTATGCTGTCGTGAACATTGACTAAACACGACACAAGTCTCCATTTGTTCCGGGTGTCATCATGACACGCTATGTCATCAATTACATATATATTGTATCTCTGTTGTTAACCATGTGTTATGACGATCCCGTCTCGCTCGCATCCCCGTGTTTCCGCTCTTAGCGGGGGTGTGACAGATTGGTATCAGAGCCATTGGTTATAGAGAATTAGGCAATTCACTTGACCTAGACTATAACCTAGGAACCTTCATGTAGAATGCATGCTAGGACTGGCTTGCATTTGATATTACATGTATGTTCCTCTATACTTGTTTCTTGTCTCTATACATGTTTCTATACATATATGCTTGTTATCTGATCGTCCTGAGGAAGACACTATTACTCTTAGTATTTCTTCACGGGAATACCTTATACTGGAATCTTACATTTGTATACGCACTACATTATACCAATAGGTCGGAATACCCAAACTGAAGGGAAACTTCACAGATCACGCGTAGCGTCAATCTTAAATACTAAATCTGACCCTAAGATAGTATGCCTGAGATCCTGAAAGTATGAAGGATAGACAACTATCGTTAGAGTAATTGTGCTTATGTGCTTGGAGTTTATTTGCTATCATGTACTACTATTGGAATACTAATGGCTCATGGGCATGAGAACATTACATGAATCGTGCTTGATGAATGTTGTCAATACTATGATGTTAACTTGGGGTAGGTGAAGCTAAGGGTGACCACGCAAGGCAAATTACCATTACGGGTGCACACGTAATTGCAATTTGCAGTGCATGTGAAGTCTGGCTAATCTTACCATGAGGTAATGATCATGGGTATTATAAGTTTTCTATTCTATACCCTAGGGAGCTAGGATCATTATTCTAGTAAGACCTTGTTAAGGGTGATAAAACATTACTAACCTCTACTATTACCTAAGTTCTGTCCTAGTTAGAGCCTTCATGGTATTTCAATCATGACATTGATTTTATTCTTCATGAAACATTCCTCCACTTAGCATTTCAGTAACTATGGAACTGATTAAATGCTTAGAATAAAACTGGACTTCAAAGAAATGTAGAAGAGTGATGATACTCTCTACACATACATTATGTTACTCCTTGGGATTATGTTAAGGAAAATCGGATGTCATGTAACCGGTTTAAGCATCATTCTCGGTATATCATGGATGTGGTGGGAATGCTGCGGGGAACCCTATATATAAGCATCACCGGTATGCTAAGAATGTGCTTAAACTGGGCTACGTGATGATCTTGATTGACTTGAGCATGAATTGTTGGAACTTGATGAGTGGAGTTACACTTGTATCTTAAAGTGACTAAAGTTTACATGTTTACTCCTTTTATGATTAGAACAATGCCACCTCGAAGATTCACCTGCAGTACAAATCGCGAAGGTGAGACCCCACGAGGTAGAGGCAGAGGAAGGCCACCAAGAACAGGTGGTGCTCCCATCGGCAACGATCAGGGGACTGAAAACCCCGATATAGCTGCCATGATTGCTCAGCAGCTAGCCATACTGATTCCTACGATAGTGACTCAAGTGAGCGACACTCTACTGAGTCATAATCTCCATAGGGATGATGATACTCACCATGAGCATAACCAAGGAACAGGGGAAGATACTGGGATTGGCGGAACAACTGGTAATGAAACTGGGGTTGTTAATACAAGACGAGGATGTTCTTACAAGGAATTCGTGGCCTGCAAAACTCAAGAATTTGATGGGAAAGGTGGGGCGATATCCCTATCTAGGTGGCTTGAAAAGATGGAGGCAGTGATTGACATCAGTGAGTGCCTCGACAGTCAAAGAATTAAGTATGCCACGTGTTCACTACAGGGCAAGGCATTAACCTGGTGGAACACCCAGGTTCAAGCTAGAGGAAGAGAGTCCGCGATGCGGATGTCATGGGGTGAGTTCAAAGTTTGATCACTGAGGAGTACTGCCCCCTCAACAAAATGCAGAAACTGGAGCATGAATTCTGGAATCATTCTATGGTGGGGGCTGGGCACGCAGCTTATACTGATCGATTCCACGAACTAGCGAGGCTAGTTCCGCATCTTGTGACCCCAGAATCAAAGAGAATCGAGAGGTACATTTGGAGACTTGTGCCTTAGATCCGGGAAATGGTAACAGCAGCTGCTCCTCCAACGATTCAGAGCGCAGTTCTGAATTCTGGCACTCTCACTGATGAGATGGTAAGAACAGGGGTGTTGGGTAGGGGAGCAGAGAAGAGAAAGGATGTTGGAGAAACAAGCCGGTCAAATGCCGGGAAATCTGATAAAAGGGCTAAGATCACCAGGAATTTCGTGGCTGTGACTCAGGCTAAGAGAGAATATGTCGGGCCACACCCCAAATGTGACAGGTGCAACTATCATCATCCCCCAGAGATGCAGTGCCGGGTGTGTGTGAACTGTAGGCGCCCGGGGCACCTAGTGAAGGATTGTAGAACTGCGCCGAATCTGGTACCACCTGTCAATGCGGTTAACCCCACCAGGATTGCTAGAGTCTGTTATGAGTGTGGAAACCCGGGTCACTACTGGAACATGTGCCCCAAATTGAATAGAGCACCGGGTCAACAAGGGAATAACCAGCAGCAAGTGATGGCCATAGCTTGAAATCAAGGTCTGGCTAATCAAAGGAATGTCGCTTGAGGACGTGCATTTGTCATTGGACCTAACGATGCTCATCAGGACCCGAATGTTGTTACGGGTACGTTCTTGCTCAATCACCACTTCACATCCATATTGTTTGATACTGGAGCAGACAATATCCTCTGATTTTGCACACATGTTTGCCTTGAACTCTAGTAGACTAGAGACTAGCTTCTCCGTAGAAATGTCCAACGGTAGAGTTTTACAAGCCGATGAGATTATTAGGAAGTGCTCCATGATATTGGAAAACCATGCCTTCGACATATACTTAATACCTTTTGAGCTGGGAAGTTACGATGTGATTGTGGGGATGGATTGGTTGTCGAAACACGGAGTTGAGATTGTTTGTCGGGAGAAAGTAGTATGAATCCCCATGCAAGACGGGGAGATACTCAAGATTCAAGGGGAACAGCCTAGAAGAACTCTAAAGCTTATCTCTTGCATGAAGACACATCGATGTTTACGAAAGCAGTGTTACGCGTTTTTAGCCCATGTAGTGGAAAAGAAAGAAGAAGGCAACAAGTTGGTAGATATTCCTGTAGTACGAGATTATCCGGATTTATTCCCTGATGACTTGTCGGGTTTGCCTCCTCCACGACAGGTGGAATTTCGTATAGAGTTGGTTCCTGGAGCTACGCCGGTAGCAAAAGCACCGTATCGGTTAGCACCATCCGAAATGCAAGAGTTATCTAGCCAATTACAAGAGCTACTGGAGAAGGGTTTTACTCAACCAAGCCATTCACCATGGGGAGCACCGGTCTTATTTGTCAAAAAAAAGACGGGTCGTTCCATATGTGCATTGATTATCGCGAGTTGAACAAATTGATTGTGAAGAATCGATATCCTCTTCCCAGAATTGATGATTTATTTGATCAGCTGCAAGGAGCTTCATATATCTCCAAGATTGATCTTCGGTCTGGATATCATCAACTAAGGGTTTTCGAGGATGACATACCGAAAACAACATTCAGGACTCGTTATGGGCACTATGAGTTCTTAGTCATGCCGTTCGGACTGACTAATGCACCAGCCGTGTTCATGGATCTGATGAATCGAGTGTGCAAACCTTACTTGGATAAGTTCATGATCATGTTCATAGACTATATACTTATCTACTCCCGAACGAAAGAGGACCACAAGGAACATCTACGGCCGATACTGAGTCTATTACAAGAAGAGAAACTTTTCGCTAAACTCTCGAAGTGCGAGTTTTGGCTTCGAGAAGTGAAATATTTGGGGCATGTGGTTAACGAAAATGGGATTCATGTAGATCCTGGCAAGATTGAAGCAGTGAAGAAATGGGATGCACCCCAGACACCTTTAGAGATACGGCAATTCTTAGGATTGGCCGGATACTATCGTCGCTTCATTGCAAATTTTTCGAAGATTGCTCAACCGTTAACTTTGTTGACTCAAAAAGACAAGAAGTTTGATAGGGAAAATGCACAAGAACAAGCATTCCAAACATTGAAGGAGAAGTTGTGCAACGCACCGATATTGTCCCTCCCAGACGGGACTGATTATTTTGTGGTGTACTGCGATGCTTCACATCAAGGATTGGGATGTGTACTAATGCAGAGAGACAAAGTGATCGCCTATCGCGTCAACTTAAGGTGCATGAAAGGAACTACACAACTCATGATTTGGAGTTGGGCGCTGTAGTATTTTCACTTAAGATATGGAGGCACTATCTGTATGGAACCAAATGCACCATCTACACAGATCATAAGAGCCTTCAACACATCCGGAAGCAGAAAGAACTCAATATGCGACAACGACGTTGGGTGGAGTTACTTAGTGACTACGATCGCGAAATCCGGTATCATCCGGGGAAAGCGAACATGGTGGCTGATGCACTAAGCCATAAAGAACGTGTGAAACCACTACGTGCTCGAGCGTTGGGTTTGACTATTCAAATTAACTTAAAAGCTCAAATTCAAATGGCACAGAGTGAGGCGTTGAAAGAGGAAAACCTTGTGGGAGAAGAATTCTGAGGGTTGGATAAACAGATGAATTGCAAGGACGACGGCGTACGGTACTTCATGGATCGTATATAGGTCCCCAGATGGGGAGGTGTATGTACCTTAGTCTTGGGTGAAGCAAACAAGACATGATATTCTATTCATCCTAGTGCAGACAAGATGTACCACGATCTGAAAGATCTGTACTGGTGGCCAGGCATGAAGAAAGACATTGCTATGTATGTAAGCGAATGCTTGACCTGCTCAAAGGTTAAGGCTAAACACCAGAAGCCATCAGGATTATTGCAGCAACCTGAAATTCCCAAGTGGAAATGGGAGAATATAGCCATGGATTTTATTACTAAACTACCAAGGATGCCTAGCGGACACGACTCAATATGGGTCGTAGTGGATCGAATGACAAAGTCCGCTCACTTCTTGCCTATCCTAGAAGACTACAAAATGGATAACCTGGCAAGGTTGAACATAAAGGAGGTCGTGTCACGGCACGAGGTGCCGATGTCAATCATATCCGACCGCGACAGTCGATTTACCTCATGATTTTGGCAGACACTACAAAAAGCGACGGGCACTCGATTAGACATGAGCACTACCTATCACCCCAGACAGACGGTCAAAGTGAACGAACAATACAGACTCTAGAAGACATGTTGAGGGCATGTGTTATTGACTTTGGTAGTAGTTGGGACACTCATCTACCGCTGATTTAGTTTTCCTACAATAACAGCTACCATTCGAAGCGTTGTATGGACAGAAATGTAGATCACCCGTATGTTGGGATGAGATTGGTGAAAGTCAGTTAACAGGCCCAGAGATCATTCAAGAAACAACCGACAAGATCTTCCAAATCCAAGACAAACTTAAGGCTGCTAGAGATCACCAAAAGAGCTACGCCGATAACTATCTGAAGCCTCTAGAGTTTAACGTTGGGGATCGAGTGTTACTTAAGGTCTCTCATTGGAAAGGGATCGTACGATTTGGAAAGAAAGGAAATTTAGCCCCAAGATACGTTGGACCGTTCGAGATCACAGAAAGAATCAGTCCAGTGGCATACCGATTAAGGTTGCCACAAGAATTTAGCGGTGTACATGATACTTTCCATGTGTCGAACCTCAAAATGTGCTTGGCACACGACTCTCTTCATGTACCAATTGGGGAAATCAAGATCGATGAAAAGCTACATTTTATCGAAGAACCTATCGAGATCATGGACCGAAGGGTCAAATGCCTAAGGCGCAGCAAGATACCAATCGTTCGCGTGTGATGGAACTCCAAACGAGGACCGGAATTCACGTGGGAACAAGAAGATTAGATGAAACTCAAATATCCACATCTATTCGAGGATGATACTCTTGGACCTAACACCAGTTGAATTTTAGGACTAAATTCTCTCAACTGGGGGATACTGTGACATCCGTCACCATAAGGTCCGTCATTTAACGTGAATTCCGTTAACTATTCTTAGAACATTCATTCCTCACCCTTATAAACCATTTGTGTGGATATCATACTTGATTTATTCTCTTTTTCAGTGGTGTATCATTATTTGTATCCATATCACTTAAAACACTTATAAATAGCACCGACGACATCACTAACTAAATTATGTTATATAATATAAACATCATTAATAACATCATTTTCAAGATACGAACAACATTAAATACATCCCTATAATTAATATAACGCGCGTATTTACGTTGTTTTCAACCGAAACAAGTTTAGGAACTCGGGGGCTAAGTGCAGGGACTAAATATGACAAATTGCCAAACTAGGGCTGGGTATAAATACCCACATAGCAGCCCTAGTCTTCATAATTTCTTCTTATTCCTTATCTTCTTCTCCACATTTCTTCCACCTCCTTGCACCTAGACCCACCCCGTTTTCTTCGTGATTTCACCGTTTAGACTACTACTACAGCCTAGACAACACGTTTCAAGCAGGTAGACGACCTTGGTCATCCATTTTTGCTCGTTTTACATCTGCGATTTTTAGGGTTTCGGGTGCTCGGGTTCAACCCGAGCACAAGAGGTCGTGGGGGTGCGTGTGTTGCCTTTTTGAGCGTGCATTTTGCCTAAACATGTTAGATGAGTGTTTCTGGAAGTCCTTCATGTGTGAAAACCATGCACGGAGCAGCCGAAGGCTGCTCAGCACCTCCAGCAGTCGCGATCTGCTGCACTGGGCGACTGAGTCTGTCATGTGACTGAGCTGTGCGACTGGGAGTGTCGTGCGACTGAGTCCATGCGATTATGTGTGTCGTGCAATTGCGTCACGCAGATGAGTATTGCCATGCGATTGAGTCAATGCGGATGAATTTGTGCGATTGTGTGTATCGCACGACTGAAGGTCCAGTCGCATGAATGAAAGTTCAGTCGTACGAATGAAGCTAATTCGTACGAATGAAGGCTGAATCGTGTGAATGGAAGTTGAGTCGTGCGATTGGGTGCTGTGTGGTACGACTGAATGCTTAGTCGCACGAATGGGGGTTCAATCGTGTGAATGAAGCTGATTCGCACGACTGAGAGTTGATTTGTGCGAATGGAGTGTCTAGTCGTGCGTCTAGTCCTGTCGTGCAATTGGAGTCATAGGGTGTGAATTCTTCCTGTGTGCGGTGTGTGTTGTTGTGTGATCTTAAGGTGACATCGACACGGTTGCCATTGCTAAAGACAATCTTTAAGATTAACACTATTGAAGTTATCAATGTTATATCAAATCCAATCAACTTAACATTTTACAATTAGCAATAAACGATTCATAACACAAGTGCTTACCAGGTATTTCTCTGACAACAATAACACTTTTACACAATTATCATCGACAATGGCAACGCTTCTAGTACTTGGATCTACATAAGATCTATTACGCGTGCTTGTGTGCAAGTGTTACCCACGACCGAATCGATACGACCCGACCCAACTAAACAATATTATTAACAGCAGACATATCAATAATGCTTAACATAACTATCAATAGGTGATTGACCGTTCATACATACATACAAGTTTAGGAAGTTTCATCATACATACTTACCACTTAACAAGTGAGTTTTATGGCCCCTTTTTATGCTTATACAATTGTTTCAATCTTTTACAAACATGGGGGAAAAGTATGCTCACACGTTTTCAATGCTGTACAACATACACACAATTTTCATACTTGGAATCAATGTGATACTGTTTTGTGAGTACATATCTGATGCATACATGATGTTACTGTGTGGTTCTTCTTACAACCATTAATTCTGGTGTTGGAACCAACGGATAGGTATTAGTAGTACTACTGGGTTGACACCCCCACCCTTGACAGATGGTTACTTGTGAGTACTATCACACTGCCAGGAACGGGCCTTGGGTGAATATATTCCGACAAGTTGTTGTGTGTACGTCATTAGGTTTGGTTGTATAAAACTCATGGTATATGATTTTGTTTGCTTATAACTGTATGCACGGTATTCCACAACAAACACTATACATCATCAATTACATGTTTACAATTTAAACCTGTAAAGCTCACCAACTGTAAGGCCCCGTTCCCGGGCACCTCACAGTTGGTCGTTCATCGCACGTAAAACATACATTTGGTATATATTTATAAACATCTTAAATAAACACTGCAGCGGAAACATTCAAAAGTTACATTTCATTTCATCATAAAAGCTTGTATAATGGTTACATCGTTACTGATAACAAAATGGTCATAAACAGTGCCCTCTAGTATAGAAACATAAAAAAATATTTTCATCATAAAGTAGATTCCTTAAGTAATCCCGTTTATCGGGATCCCCAAGGAACACTTGACACTTGCATGCAACATAAGTTGTTGCATGCATTATAAGCCCGCATCCTATTGCGTGGCAGCATTATCAAAAGGAGAATGCCATCCCAAAAGAGCTGAGTAGCCGCCTCGTGCCATCCTCAGTAACCCTACCTGCCAACTGGAAACACATAAAAAGTCAGCGTTGCTGAGTGAGTTCTAGTTTTATCATAAGATATACTTTCATTCATTAAAAACCGTTCTTACATACATGCAGTCACACATCATGCGTACACATAGATAATATTATTATTATCTTCATCATTCGTTCTTTAACTTTCATTCGTCAAGCATGCAAATCTCTAAGGGTCACCTCTCGTCTTTGCCCTCATGGTTCCAACCCATGAGCCGACAAAGCATACTGAAACATACTGGTGCCCCTATGGCTCTCAGTCCATAGACCGACACCTCGTGCCCCTATGGATCTCAGTCCATAGACCGACACCTGGTTGCCCCTATGGCTTTCTGTCCATAGACCGACAACCTTGTTGCCCCTATGGCTCTCTGTCCATAGACCGACAACACCTCTTCCCGGGGTCACGTTAACCCCGCGAGTGATCATCACCACTCCTGCTGTAACAACTATCCCGTGACAGGTCACAAAGGCTCTGCCCCGTTGTTCTTAAGGCAACTATGGCTCACTGTCCATAATCTACCCTAAGGCTCGTAATAGGCCTAGTTACTAGAACCAAGCACCATTTCCAAGACTTCTTAACCGTCAAATCCATCTCGTGCCCCTTAGACCATGCAAGACTTTCATTCATTCATTCATTCATTCATTATCACATGCATTCATTCATCATGTTCCTCTTTCATTATCTTTCACTTTATGTTATTTATGACATTCGTTTCATTCATTCATTCATTCACGTAAAGTCACTAAAAGATAAACACGCATCAACACAAGGAACATCGATATTTACAAATCATCAGTCATTACCATCATATAAGGCAACATCATACCTATCATATTTACGTCCTACATACACATCTCTCCTCATTCACATCTGCCCTATTTGGGCGATTGAACATACTTCAATCGCATGGCCTCCATGCGACTAGGTCGTGCGATTGGGCAGTTATGCGAATGGGCATACAATCTTGCGAATGGCCCTCCTATCGTGCGAATGAACACTATACGAATAGGCTACTAGGCGACTAACTCTCAGTAGTGCGACTGAACTACTATGCAAATGGACCTATGCGACTGAATCCCTCAATCGCATGGCCTGTCGGGCGATTGAGCCCCAGGCATGCGATTGAGCCTCAATCGTACGATTGAACATCAGTCTTTCCTCAGTCGTGCGACTGGCCCTTCAGTCGCCTAGCCCTAACTGGGCAGCAACTGGAGTTCATCACGAACAGCAGCCACGACATACGGCTGTAAAACCCTACTAAATCCGATTCAAGCCCACATAAACCCTCCCAAACCTTAGGCATTCATACTAGGACATCATACAAGCTTATACAAGTCCTAATTCGTACTTTAAACATACTAAACATGATTTCACCCAAATGGGTTAAACATACACTTTACAAAAGTAGGGTTTATATGTGATCCAGCCCCAAAATCGTATGAAAACATGAAAATGTGGGGTTCTAGAACTCACCTAATCGAGGAGAAGATGAAGAGCTTCGTTTGGACTAGTCACTCGGCAAAGCTTGAACCCAGATCACGACTTTCTCTCTTTCTTTCTCTTCTATGCTCTTTCTTCCCGACTGAATGTGTAAGTGTGGGGAAGAAGAGAGTTGCCCCTCCTTTATAGCTACAGCTCAGTCTGCCGAGGTCCAGGAGACTAGACCTTCAGTCGTATGAACACCATGCGACTGGACCTCTAGTCGCATGAGTTCCATGCGCTTGATCCTTCAATCGTCCGAGCATCATGAGATTGGACCTCCAGTCGAATGAACTCCATGCGACTGAGACTCAGTCGCATATCACTCCAAAAAGTCAAACTTCCGGGTGTTACAAGTCCACCCCCCTTATTTAGGTTTCATCCCCGAAACCTGTTATTCCTCGAATAATCATGGGTAATGCTGCCTCATTTCTTCTTCAGTTTCCCACGTTGACTCGGATCCCTTCCTGTGCCGCCACTGTACACGCACAAGAGGAACCACTTTATTTCTTAACCTCTTCTCCTTGCGATCGATGATCGCCACTGGTTGCTCTACATAGTTGAGCCGTTCGTCTACCTCGATGTCCCCCAGTGGAACGATCATATCTTTGTCCGCCAAACACTTCCTCAGATGAGATACATGGAAGGTCGGGTGAATTCCATTTAACTCATCTGGTAGATCCAACCTATAGGCCACCTCTCCTACTCGAGCAATGATTCGGAAAGGGCCTATATACCACGGGCTCAGTTTGCCCTGCTTTCGGAACCGAATGATTCCTTTCCAAGGTGAAACCTTCAACATAACTCGGTCACCCACCTGGAATTCAATTGGCCTGTGTCGTTTATCGGCATACGACTTTTGTCTGTCTTTGGCTGCCTTCATGTAGGCCTTGATCCTCTCAAGATTTTCAGTCATAGCCTCGATCACTTCGACGCTCCCCAATTCCTTCTGACCGATATCACCCCAACAAGCGGGTGTCCTACACCTCCTACCGTATAGCATCTCGTACGGTGGCATGCCAATGCTGGCATGATAGCTGTTATTGTATGAGAATTCAGCTAACGGCAAGTGGTCATCCCAACTTCCCCCAAAGTCAATGACACATGCCCGGAGCATGTCCTCTAAGGTCTGAATGGTCCTTTCCGACTGACCATCAGTTTGAGGATGATAGGCAGTGCTAATATGTAATCTCGTCCCCATAGCATCATGAAATTTCTTCCAGAATTTGGATGTAAACCGGGTGTCGCGATCTGACACAATCGACACCGGTACACCATGACGAGTCACAATCTCTTTGATGAAAAGATCGGCCAACCTCTCGGATGAATATGTCTCGCGCATCGGTAGCAAGTGAGCACTCTTTGTCAGACGATCCACAATCACCCATATAGTATCACACCCTTTCGGGGAACGTGGCAGCTTTGTAATGAAATCCATGGTGATTTGCTCCCACTTCCATTCCAGTATATCCAAGGGTTGAATCTTTCCATACGGCTTCTGGTGTTTGGCCTTCACTTGCAAACAAGTAAGGCATTTACTCACATACTCCACCACATCGCGTTTCATACGCGACCACCAATATTCTTTCTTCATGTCTTGGTACATCTTGGTAGCACCGGGATGAATGGAGTACCGAGTCTTGTGAGCTTTTTCCATGATCTTTACCCGGAGGTCCCCAAGACGAGGAATCCACATACGCCCAAACCGGGTTCTAACACCAATTGTGTTTTCACCCAACTCCGCGACCAGACCTCTCATTCTTTTAGAGTTAAGATGATTTTCTTTCAGTGCCTCATCTTGGAACTCTTTGACTTGCTTCATCACGTCAGAGGTCATGATCAGCTGGTACGCCTTCACCCGAATCGGTTCGGGCCTCTCTTTTCGGCTAAGGGTGTCCGCCACCACGTTTGGCTTTGCCCGGATGGTAGTGGATTTCACAATCATAATCCTTTATAAGTTCCAACCATCGCCGTTGTCTCATATTTAAATCCTTCTGCTCAAAGAAATACTTCAAGCTTTTATGGTCGGTAAAAATGGTGCACTTCGTCCCGTACAGATAGTGCCTCCAAATCTTTAATGCGAAGACCACAGCTGCTACCTCCAAGTCATGAGTGGGGTAGTTAACCTCATGAACTTTTAGCTGTCGGGATGCATAGGCTATCACCTTCCCCCTTTGCATTAATACGTACCCCAACCCGAGTAGGAAGCATCAGAATAAACCACCAAGTCTTCGCTTCCATCGGGTAATGCCAATACAGGAGCTTGGGTCAATCTCGCCTTCAATTCTTCAAACGTCTGCTCTTGAGGTTGACCCCATACAAACTTCACATCTTTTCGGGTCAACTTGGTCAGTGGAGAAGCAATATTGGAGAAGTCTTGAATGAATCTTCTGTAGTAGCCCGCCAAACCCAAGAAACTACGGATCTCGGATGGCGTCTTTGGAGACTTCCACTGCATTACTGCTTCCACCTTTGCCGGATCGACCATAATCCCCTCCGGATTAACCACGTGACCCAAGAACTGAACTTCACGCAACCAAAATGCGCACTTGGAGAACTTGGCGTACAATTTCTCCCTTCTCAACGTTTCTAGTACTTCTCGAATGTGACCGGCATGCTCCGTTTCGCTCCTCGAATAAATCAGGATGTCGACAATAAATACCATCACTGATTTATCCAACATCGGCCGACACACTCGGTTCATCAAATCCATAAAAGCAGCTGGCGCATTGGTCAAACCAAAAGACATGACAAGGAATTCGTAATGACCGTAGCGCGTGCGAAAAGCTGTTTTAGGGACATCCTGCTCTTTCACTTTTAGTTGATGGTAGCCCGATTGAAGATCTATTCTTGAAAACCAACTGGCACCCTGAAGTTGATCAAACAAGTCATCGATCCTCGGCAAGGGGTATCTGTTCTTTACCGTCAGCTTGTTTAACTCACGGTAATCTATACACATTCTCATGCTGCCATCTTTCTTCTTCACAAACAGGACCGGAGCACCCCAAGGTAAGATACTCGGTCTAATGAACCCCTTAACCAACAGCTCTTGCAACTGCTCCATCAACTCTTTCATTTCCGTCGGAGCCAATCGATATGGTGCTTTGGTAACAGGTTGGGCGCCTGGTATCAGATCAATCTGGAACTCAATCTCTCGGTCAGGTGGCACCCCTGATAAGTCTTCGGGAAACACATCTGGAACATCACACACCACCGGAACATCGGGTAGTCGTGGTGTTGGCGTTTCTACATCCTTTACATAACATAAGAAGGCGCTACATCCACGCCTCATAGATTTTCCCGCTACCGCCATTGAGATCACCTTCGGAATTGTCGTGACCCGATCCCCATAAACAGTTACCAAACTTCCGTCAGGCGCTATCAAACAAATTATCTTCTTTCGACACACTATATTCGCCTCAAAGTCTGCCAACCAATCCATCCCAAGCACCAAATCAAAACCACTCAAAATCATTGCAAACGGTCTCACCGGAAATTTTTGGCCCTCTAGTTCTACATCACAACCCTCTATCACCTCGGAAATCCTAGTAGATTTACCTATAGCAGTCTCTACATCAAACGGTACATCCACACGTCTACTACTAACAGGCAATTTGGCACAGAACACAGCAGAAATAAAACTCCTACTGGCACCCGAATCAAATAATATAGAGGCTAAAGTTTGGTTCACCAGAAACATACCGGACACAACATCAGGGTCTGTCCTAGCCTCTTCCTGCGTCATCGTGAATGCCCCGCGCTTGCCTTCGACCTTTCATTCCCCGTCTTCTTCACACCGGAACTCTCAGACCTCGGCTTCTTGCAATCTTTATTCATATGGCCACTTTCCCCACAATTGAAGCACCTCAAGCCCTCACACTCTCTAGCCATATGACCAGGCTTTCCACATCTAAAACAAACATTCAGCCCCAGTCGGCACTCCCCACTATGCTCATTTCCATATTTATCACACCTCCTCAGTCCCGTACCCGGTGTGGCCACACGACGATCGTCCACCCGGGCCTTCTTGTTGCTCGTCGAAGCATCACCCCGACCAAACCTCTTCCCGTTCCAATTCCTGTCACCACCCTTCCGATTACCATCAGCCACCACCACCACTGCCCGTTCATCATACAGTCTCCCCGCCAAGTCCACCGCCGACCTAAAGGTGGTTGGTCGGGCGGCGATCATATGCCTGCGAATATCCGCCGGCAAACCCTGTATATACCTCTTGATCTTTCATGACAGAGGTATCACCTGGTCCGGCACCAGACGTGCCATTTTATTGAATTTCGTGGTGTACTGTTGATGGGTCATCGTTCTCGCCTCCAGCTGCAGGAACTCTCTCTCAACTTTATCCATTTCCCGATGAGGACAGAACTCCTCGATCACCAACCTTTTCAATTCGGACCAATTCATTTTCCCAATGGCCCTGCTACCCTCGGCTTGGACTATATTGTCCCACCAGCATAAAGCCGAATCCGTAAAAGAGTGGGTAGCGAATTTCAATTTTTGGTCCTCTCGGCACTCACTGATATCGAGGACACCCTCCATTTCTCTCACCCATCAATAAGCAGCAGCAGCAGTACCATTACCGTCAAAAGTAGGGGGCTTGCACCTCATAAACGCCCCATAGTTACAGCCTCGTGCTGGTTCATGCACCGGCTCCTCCTCCTCTTCCTCTTCCTCATCAGAAAGAACCATTCCTGGTCCTGATTGCTCCTATCCCCCTAAGGACCTGTTCCTCTCTTTTCTTTCACCTTCCGTGACAGCCTTAATCACTTCGGTCACCACAGACGGTAAGATCGTCTGCATGACCTGATGTACCTCTTCAACCACTGCCTCTTTTACCGAGGCTCTCAAATTGGCGCTCTCGTCTACTCCCTCCTGATGAGGGGTCTCGGTTTCCTCATGAACCACTTTCTCTACCCTAGGTCTCCCTCTCGTGACACGCGGTTCAGCACCACGTCCGCCACCACCTCCACCCCGTGAGGCCTTAGAAGACCTACCACCAGCCATTCTCTATCACACACTGAAACATTCAAACACCAACACGGTCATTCAAGGGAATAGCTCAGTTTATGTCAAGTATAGCAAGTTCCTAATTACAGTGGCCAGTTGTGATTAGCTACTTACTTTACTCTTCGTACCCCGAGCATTACCTGTCCTGACTACATTAGTATCTAACTCTAACAGGAACACATACATCACATAACATGCGCACGCAGTACTGGTTAACTTTAAGAAAATACCTGATGGCACGCAGTTACTCAGATGGCATTCTTCCCCTTTCCTGTCCCATTCTCAGTTTAAGTTTAGGTTTATTTTGAAAATTTACCCATTTCACTTAAACTTTGGCTTTGATACCAACTTGTAAGGCCCCGTTCCCGGGAACCTCACAGTTGGTCGTTCATCGCACGTAAAACATACATTTGGTATACATTTATAAACATCTTAAATAAACACTGCAGCAGAAACATTCAAAAGTTACATTTCATTTCATCATAAAAGCTTGTACAGAGGTTACATCGTTACTGATTACAAAATGGTCATAAACAGTGACCTCTAGTATAGAAACATAAAAAATTTTCATCATAAACAATATTCCTTAAGTAATACCGTTTATCGGGATCCCTAAGGAACACTTGACACTTGCATGCAACATAAGTTGTTGCATGCATTATAAGCCCGCATCCTATTGCGTGGCAGTATTATCAAAAGGAGAATGCCATCCCAAAAGAGCTGAGTAGCCGCCTCGTGCCATCCTCAGCAACCCTACCTGCCAACTGGAAACACATAAAAAGTCAGCGTTGCTGAGTGAGTTCTAGTTTTATCATAAGATATACTTTCATTCATCTAGTTTTATCATAGAATATACTTTCATTCATTAAAAACCGTTCTTACATACATGCAGTCACACATCATGCGTACACATAGATAATATTATTATTATCTTCATCATTCGTTCTTTAAATTTCATTCGTCAAGCATGCAAATCTATAAGGGTCACCTCTCGTCTCTGCCCTCATGGTTCCAACCCATGAGCCGACAAAGCATACTGAAACATACTGGTGCCCCTATGGCTCTCAGTCCATAGACCGACACCTGGTGCCCCTATGGCTCTCAGTCCATAGACCGACACCTGGTTGCCCCTATGGCTCTCTGTCCATAGACCGACAACCTTGTTGCCCCTATGGCTCTCTGTCCATAGACCGACAACACCTCTTCCCGGGGTCACGTTAACCCCGCGAGTGATCGTCACCACTCCTGCTGTAACAACTATCCTGTGACAGGTCACAAAGACTCTGCCCCGTTGTTCTTAAGGCAACTATGGCTCACTGTCCATAATCAACCCTAAGGCTCGTAATAGGCCTAGTTACTAGAACCAAGCACCATTTCCAAGACTTCCTAACCGTTAAATCCATCTCATGCCCCTTAGACCATGACTTTCTTTCATTCATTCATTCCTTCATTATCGCATGCATTCATTCATCATGTTCCTCTTTCATTATCTTTCACTTTACGTTATTTATTACATTCGTTTCATTCATTCATTCATTCACGTAAAGTAACTAAAAGATAAACACGCATCAACACAAGGAACATCGATATTTACAAATCATCAGTCATTACCATCATATAAGGCAACATCATACCTATCATATTTACGTCCTACATACACATCTCTCCTCATTCACATCTGCCCTATTTGGGTGATTGAACATACTTCAGTCGCATGGCCTCCATGCGACTGGGTCATGTGATTGGGAAGTTATGCGAATGGGCACACAATCGTGCGAATGGCCGTCCTATCGTGCGAATGAACATTATACGAATAGGCTACTAGGCGACTAACTCTCAGTCGTGCGACTGAACTACTATGCGAATGGACCTATGCGACTGAATCCCTCAATCGCATGGCATGTCGGGCGATTGAGCCCCAGTCGTGCGATTGAGCCTCAATCGTATGATTGAACATCAGTCTTTCCTCAGTCGTGCGACTGGCCCTTCAGTCGCCTAGCCCTAACTGGGCAGCGACTGGAGTCCATCACGAACAGCAGCCGCGACATACAGCTATAAAACCCTACTAAATCCGATTCAAGCCCACATTAACCCTCCTAAACCTTAGGAATTCATACTACGACATCATACAAGCTTATACAAGTCCTAATTTGTACTTTAAACATACTAATCATGATTTCACCCAAATGGGTTAAACATACACTTTACAAAAATAGGGTTTATATGTGATCCAGCCCCAAAATCGTATGAAAACATGAAAATGTGGGGTTCTAGAACTCACCTAATCGAGGAGAAGATGAAAGCTTCATTTGGACAAGTCACTCGGCAAAGCTCGAACCCAGATCACCACTTTCTCTCTTTCTTTCTCTTCTTTCTCTGTTCTCTCTCTCTCTCTGCTCTTTCTTCCGATTGAATGTGTAAGTGTGGGGAAGAAGGGGGCTGCCCCTCCTTTATAGCTACAGCTCAGTTGCCCGAGGTCCAGGCGACTGGACTTTCAGTCGTATGAACACCATGCGACTGGACCTCTAGTCGCATGAGTTCCATGCGCTTGATCCTTTAATCGTCCGAGCATCATGCGATTGGACCTCCAGTCGCATGAACTCCATGCGACTGAGACTCAGTCGCATATCACTCCAAAAAGTCAAACTTCCGAGTGTTACACCAACATTATTGTTGACAATTTTGAGGATATTTTTCAGGTAACAACGAGAACTGAAGATCTAGGAGTGCTGCCTTAGTGGAGACCCTAGGATATGTTTTTGAGACTGAACATACATGTTGAACAATTATTTTATACATTGTTGCAGTCCATCAAACAATTAACATTCTTGTGGATACTTGTTCCTGGGTTGTGGGAATTGCATACAAGAATACAATTTTTGTGATTATGTGAATCGTTTATGTAAATCAATTACAAGTTTCTATTTATGCTTATGGCTATGCTCTCGTGAACATTGACTAAACACGACACAAGTCTCCATTTGAACCGGGCATCGTCATGACACGCTATGTCATCAATTACATATATATTGCATCTCTATTGTTAACCGTGTTATGACGATCCCTTCTCGCTCGCATCCCCGTGTTTCCGCTCTCAGCGGGGTGTGACAATGTATGTATGTATGTATGTATGTATGTACGTATGTATGTATGTATGTATGTATGCATGTATGCATGTATGCATGTATGCATGCATGCATGTATGTGTGTATGTATACATGTATGCATGCATGTATGCGTGCATGCATGGATGTGTGCGTGCATGCATGCATGTACGCATGCATGCATGCATGTATGTATGCACGTAGTGTAAGTCCCCGCTCCCGGGCACCTCACAGTTGGTCGTCATCACACATAAAACATATATTTGATATAAACTTAATAAAGTAACGTAGCGGAATTGATAAAAAGGGTCATTCTCGTTTCATCATAAAAGATTTTACAATGCATTACATCATGTTTTAAATACAAAATACAAGCCTTCTTTACAATGCCTAACTTTTACTATGATTGTTGCTGAAGCATATGAAACCAAGGATTTCTTTGGTAATCCCGTTTATGTGAATCCTCAACAATCATAGGGTCATATACAGTGACCGCTAGTATAAAAACATAAAAAATTTTCATCATAAAGAAGATTTCTTAAATAATCCTGTTTATCAGGATCCTCAAGAAATCTTGCACTTGCAAGCAACATAATGTGTTGCGTGCATTATAGGCCCACAACACATTATGTGGCAGCATTATCAAAAGGAGAATGTCATCCCAAAAGAGCTGAGTAGCCGCCTCGTGCCATCCCCAGCAACACTACCTGCCAACTGGAAACACATAAAAATTCAGTGTTGCTGAGTGAGTTCTAGTTTTATAATAAAACATACTTCAATTTGTTAAAACTGTCTTTACATACATGCGATCATACAACATACGTACATTTAGATAATATTGTTATTATTATCTTCATTCGTTCATTAGCTTTCATTCATGTACCATTCATCGTTCTCGTTCACGTTCGTACATACATTCTTTACGTTCATTCATACGTACACAGAGATAATATTCATTATTATCTTCATCATTCGTTATACATCGTTATCTTTAACTTCTCATATGGATCCTGTCAGGCTTTACCCACTTTATAGCACTCGGCTATGATTACTGTGGTCGAATGACAAGGATCCCGTTTCATCCTTACTTGCACATTGAATTCTAATGTACCAATACCATATGCTATACCCCGATCAGTTTTAGCTACTTGGCCGTGAATCAATAGAGCGTATGCCACAGTAGCTGTTAGGACCGTGTACGTACGGAGTACTAACTGATTCTTCGTTATACCGGATCAAATAGTGCGGAATCCTATTTGATTGGCGATCCAATCAGGGAGAACGAAATCAAGATCAATCCTAACGATTAGAAAACGTTAAGAATGGACTAGGAATGATCTCAGACGTCCTATGAAGTTGGAATTGACGAACAGGGCGCTCTGGGTCGACTAGGGTTATGAATATTCGAAGTGTTACGTTTTTCCACGAACTAGGTGGTATTTATAGGTAAGGGTTTCTCATTCGGGCGACTGAACCATTTGCATGGTTCAGTCATGCGATTGAGCTATGCGGTTGATCCATACGCACGACTGAGACTTCAATCGTACGACTGGTTCAATCTCATGCTTCAGTCTTCCGACTGATCCAGTCTCATGGTTCAGTCGTGTGACTGAGCCATTCGCATGAAGTTATTCATGCGTATGGTCCATTGGCATGGCCCATTCGCATGATAACTTCATCATGTTGAGTTTGAATGTGTTAATCATTACAACATTATTCATATCAATTCAAACAACCACAAACCTATATAATTAATTATTACACAACCCATTAATGAAATATATAAACATTATAACATAAATAGCTAAATGTATTTCATTAATAAACATTCAATTACATATGATCAAGACATTAAAAAGATATTACATTCAGCTCAGAATCTAGGGACACATGTATTAACAAACTCCCCCTTGGACCTAGATTCCTCTAATGTCTTGTTTGACCCATAACTTCTTCGTACTTCTTGAATTTCTCCTCTCTGGTTACACCTGCATGTATTTCAAATACAAAGCAGAGGTGTATGACATGCTGATACTGGAGAGCTTGTACGATATCCTGCGATCATAGAACAGTGGCCACTTGTAGAGTGTATAAACATCATTAGCTGACAAGTTCGTGAGCCACATTGGGTCAAATACCCGGATGACATCCATCTGTCCATCTCTGTTCAACACTATGACTGCTTCAGCTGTTCGCCAATTGTAGTACCACCATTTGAAATGTGAAGTGATGTCCTGAGGCATTTCCCTTAGAGGGATCTTCGACATGGTGCACGGAGGACGCCACTTCAACACAATCTTTGGCTTCCCGGTTCGTGAATCAACTTCAGACCTTCGAATGTACCTCGTAGGTTGCTGAGGCCTGAAGTTCACCCACCGGGTGTGGTACTCTCTCTTTAACGCAACTTCAAACCAACCTGACATTTTTCTCGGATCAGCATACAGCAACTTCATCTTTGCCAGTTGGTTGAGCTCAAAACCAGGTAGAGTCTTTAGATAGTGTGGGAATCTAAAGTACTCGATACCTTTCTCCCTCTTAACTGCATATGCGTTAAGATCTTCAAAATACGCCCAAGATATTATCTTTCCAGACACCTTCTGATGTTTCTTCACTCTACAAAGTTTGGTGTAGGCATCAGACTTTGGACCATCTCTCTGGGCATGAAGCTCTGCAAAACAAGCAGCCCACTCAGCTTTTCTTTCTTTGACTTCTGCTTCAGTAGCTCGGGCTGTATCCTCTTGTTTGTCATTTTCTGCTTCCATCTTTTCCAGAGTGTCAAATGTATCACTAACTAGGTTGTCATCCAAATTTGGAATGACATGACCTTTAGTGTCTATATACTCTGGATAATGTTGATCAGTGATGTCCTCAATCTCAATCTCATCAATATCGTGTAGCTCTTCATCACTGTCAAAATGGACTTCAGGAGCATCTTTTACAATCTCATCGACGTTAAGCTTGAATATCTCAGCCAACTGCTCCTTTGTGAAGCCATGAATAATCTCACCCTCCTCAGGGGTATACTCAACCGATCTTCTCATAATACCCTGCAGATCAAGGATCATTGTTAACTAACTCTTGACCTGCTGTAGGGGTTCGACATCGTATTCATCGCGTTGGAAATTTGGATCTGCTTGATTTAAAACATGAAACACAATATCTGTTAGAAATAATCAAGCTCAATCATTAACAAAAGATATAAACATTCATTACATAAATGTTACATAATTTAAAAATACAAAAGTCTGTTAAATACATAAACATGAATAACTAAACAGTACTTTTATCTTGGATCTCAGGAGTTTCTTCAGTTGGAGCAGACGAAGAGGGTCCTTGATCTTGACGATGTTTAGTGCGTCTCTCATCTGCTGCATCATCGCTATGATCTCCTGCTGTCTCTCCTCCTTTACCTTCCTCATCATCCTTCTGCTCGTCACCATCGTCACTATCATCACTATCATTGTCATCATCCTCATCATCGTCATCCTCATCATCATCATCATCATCATCACCTTCATCATCACCTTCCCCGATCTTGAGGGGCTCACTCTGATTGCCTTTCAGCTTTAGCAATAGAGTCTTGTGAGCAGCCTCCAGCTTCTCCATCTTCGCATCAGTCTCAGCCTCGTGTTGAAGCGAGCCTGTGATCTGATCAGTCTGTGAAGTGATCACCTGGGCTTGTGAAGATGTCAACTCCCTCAATCTCTCAATCTCAGCTGTTTGTGTAGAACTTTGCTCTTGCAGCTGTAGAATCTGAGCAGACTTGGCCTTGTTGGAGGCTAGCAACTGGAGCATCATGCTTTTCAGTGCAGCAAGTTGCTCAGCCACAGAGACCGGTGGTATGACTGAGCTCGAGGGTGCAGATGAGGGTTGTGTTTGGTAAGTGGTGTGGGTTGTGGTGGCTGTGGTGAATATGGGAGGAGGTGGGAATGATGTAGTGGGGGCACAATGGTGGTGGTAGTAGATATGTGAGTATGAGGTGGAGGTTTAGTAGTGG
Source organism: Flaveria linearis (assembly GCA_024085815.1). NCBI lineage: Eukaryota > Viridiplantae > Streptophyta > Magnoliopsida > Asterales > Asteraceae > Flaveria > Flaveria linearis. The sequence continues at coordinate 51,645,630 of CM044013.1, forward strand.
TGGTGGTTGATGTGGTTGCTGTGGTGGTGGATGGTGTGGTGGCTGTGGTGGTGGATGGTGTGGCTGTGGAGGTAGTGGTAACAAAGGTGAGATGACGTTTCTTCTTCTTTTGACCAAGGGGTTGAGCCATCCTTTTCTTCCTCGTTCCCGTAGAAGTGGATGCTCCCCCTACAACCTGCTAGCTGACTCCGGTGCATAACTCGGATTAGTAGCTATCTCTCCTGAGTCTCGTGGGCCTTCACCGACTGCCCTTAGCCCATGTTCTGTGGGAACAACCTTGCTTCCCACAGTACGTGTCAAGGGCTCCTCCTCTGACTCCTCTTCCTCCTCACCAATAACAAATTCTTAATGGAAACCAGCAGCCTCAGTTCCATCGTGGGTGGGTGGTGGAGGTGGTATATCAATGGTAGTGGCCCTAGATGGAGTGGGGCATGTATCTCCACCATCACCACTGTCATCATCATCAGAATCATCTGATGGTATCGCAGTCACCTTCGTATCAGATTCGCTGTCATCATGACGCCATTTGCGTCTCCTCGGTGCAACATAATCAGCGCGGGCCAGATGCCCAATCAACCTCTTCAGCACAGGCTTTACTTGCTTGCCTCTGTACACCTTCATCCGACCCAGGGTGATGTCATCCATAATCTCCAGAGGTACAGCATCACTCTTGTCTTTAGGAAGGTCGGGCAGTTTCTCATCAAATACCAGCTGTAGGAACCGGGGGTACATACAAAACACTTCCTTCCCCTTTGCCTCTAAGTTCTAACTGATTCTTCGTTATACCGGATCAAATAGTGCGGAATCCTATTTGATTGGCGATCCAATCAGGGAGAACGAAATCAAGATCAATCCTAACGATTAGAAAACGTTAAGAATGGACTAGGAATGATCTCAGACGTCCTATGAAGTTAGAATTGATGAACAGGGCGCTCTGGGTCGACTAGGGTTATGAATATTCGAAGTGTTAACCAGTGATAAGATGGGAACCCACAGTTGATTGAACCAATTAGTTTAGATTAAGTTTACCAATGACGTCTACTTGTCTATTGTGTTGAATCTACTGACACATCATATAATGAACTAGCACCTCCCTAGATCAACTTTCTCCGTGTACTTACAGTAACAATCAAACGTACTATCATTTTCCATTTTGTTAGACTTAGACTTCTCTGATTTTTACATTTTCAGTAAGTTAATTAACATTTTTGATCTCAAAATCATTTTGTTGTTCCAAATAACTCGATGCCTGTCTACTATCCTCTTCCAATTTTTGTCGAGTCACATTTCCTGTTTTGTTGTCTTTGCCTTTTCAGCTTTACTCACCTTCCCCTCCCTTTTTTTAAGTAAATAAATACTGAATTAAACCTAATCTTCCCCTAAAATTCTAAAACAGAAAATCTTTTTGTGTTTTTGGATTTTTATAGCAACAAGGAAATTAAGAAAATAAAATAAAATAAAGGACGAAAATAAAGAAAAACGGTGTCGGACTATGTATCTGTTTCTTCTAATATAACATCACTTTTCTTTTTAACCCCGTTGACCTCTAGCAGATAGAAAAATCTTGGTTTATCAAATGGTTTGGTGCAGAGGTCAGCGCGTTGAAAATCCATGTTAATTTTGACCACATCAATTAAGTGTTTTTCATAGCAATCGCGTATGAAATGATACTTTATGCCTATGTGTTTGGTCTTAGGATGTTGAACCGGATTTTTAGTTACTGCAATTGTAGCAGAATTATCAACATAGTTAGGAGTAGAAGTGAAATGCAAACCGTAATCCCGCATTTGCTGTTGAATCCAATGATTGAGAGCAGGAGCTGGCGGCGGCAACGTATTCAGCTTCACAGGTAGACAGAGCAACTGATGTCTGCTTCTTGCACTGCCAAGTTACCAATCCTCTCCCGAAAAATTGACATCCTGCTGACGTAGACTTGTAATTCATTCTGCAGCCTCCGTAATCCGAGTCACTATACGCCGTTAGCTCAAAGTCATTATCATGAGGATACCACAACCCCAGTGTTGGAGTACCCTTCAGATAACGAAAAATCCTCTTGACTCCAATCAGATGATTGACTTTAGGTTTGCCTGATATCGGGAACATAAACATGTGGCATACATGATATCTGGACGAGAGGCAGTGAGGTACATGAGAGATCCGATCATCCCACGATACATGGTGGCATCCACTAAATCCCCATTCTCATCAGGAGCCACATCATGATTTGTGGCGAGAGGGGTACCTGCTGCAGTGACATTGTCCATATCAAAGCGACTAAGAATGTCTCCGACATACTTAGTTTGATGCAAAAAGATGCCGGTAGGTGTTTGGTCCACCTGTAATCCTAGGAAGAACTTCATTTCTCCCATGGCACTCATCTCAAACTCAGCCTTCATCACAGATTCAAACTCTTTACATAACCCTTCGTTTCGTGACCTGAAGATTATGTCATCCACATAAATCTGCACCAAAAGCAAATCACCATCCTTCTCTTTGATGAACAATGTACAGTCAATCACACCCCTGCGAAAGCCATGTTTCGACAGATGGGTGGAGAGCTTTTCATACCAAGCTCGAGGAGCCTGATGTAGCCCATACAGAGCCTTGTCTAACTTGTAGACTCTATCCCGATGATAAGGATCTTCGAATCCTTCGGGTTGACTTACATATACTTCTTCACGGATTTCCCCATGCAAGAATGCACTCTTAACATCTAGTTGATAAACTTTGATCTTCATGTAAGAGGCGTAGGATAGAAAGATACGAATTGCTTCCATTCTAGCTACGGGAGCAAAGACTTCATTGTAGTCGATTCCTTCGACTTGTCTGAAGCCTTGAACAACCAACCGTGCCTTGTTTCTAATCACAACACCCTGGTCATCCTTCTTGCACTTTAGTACCCATTTGGTACCAATTACCTTGACTCCTTTGGGTCGGTCAACAAGAGTCCACACTCCAAGTTTCTTGAACTGTAGCAACTCCTCTTGCATAGCATTGACCCATGCTTCATCCTTAAGGGCATCACTTACGTGTTTGGGTTCAATTTAAGAGACAAAACATTTGTAAGCTCCATCATTCACATAGCCCTTTTCCATTACTTCAGCGTAATCAGCAGTGTACAATCGACTTCTAGTTTGCACGCCGGAGTGGAGATCACCAATGATAGCATCTGGCGGATGACTTGTACTGATCCTAGTCAAAGGAGTTGTAGGAACGACAACTTCAGAGTCCATAGTCGTGACTGGAGGTTCAGTGTCTGTGGTTCCAGATACAGGTGAAGCACCTGAAGAGCTCCCTTCTTGATCAACATTAGGTGTTTGTGCTAGTTCAGATGCTTCTTCATCCTCTAATGAGTCTTCACTATCATTCTGATCGGCTGAGGCAGATCCCGATGACCCACTTGTAGGAGTGGTATTGCTAGTATGCAGATTCGGTGAGTTGAGAACATCGTGCATCATTTGAGTAGCAATATCATCATCTGAAACTATCTGAGGAAGATTGAATGATTTGAAAAAGCCATCGTAGTCGATGAATGACGATGGACCTTTTCCAGCAAGGGCGATAGTGAACGTTGAACATCAACGTTGCACCATACTTCTACCTGACCAGTAGAGTTGTTGTAAACTCGTTTGTCGGGTATACTGTATCCTAGAAAGATCCCCTGATCTGCCTTGTCATTGAACTTGCCTTCTTGAGTTTTCTTCAGAAGAGTACAAGGAGTACCGAAAGGTTCTAGATACTCCAGGTTTGGCTTACGCTTCTGTAGCAACTCATAGCAAGTCTTCCCGTGCCTCTTCACTACTGACACACAATTAAGTGTGTAGCAGGCATTGGCTACAGCCTCGTTCCAGAACTGTACTGGCAGTTTTGAGTCTGCCAACATAGTCCTGGCTGTCTCGATCAGACTCCTGTTCTTTCGCTCAGCAACTCCATTAATCTGTGGAGTGTATGCAGAGGTGAATTGATGAACAATTCCCTTTTCTTTGCAGAACGCATCCATCCACTGATTCTTGAACTCGGTTCCATTATCTGAGCGAATCTTTCTCACTTTAAGCTTGTAAAGTGACTCCAGAGTGGTGACCAGCACTTTGAATGACTCAAATGTTTCTGACTTAGCTTTCAGAAACATCACCCACGAGAATCGTGAGTAGTAATCGGTGACTACGAAGCAGTACCAATCTCCAGCGATACTCTTCGTGCTAACTGGACCGAAAAGATCCATGTGCAGTAGCTCCAGGGGTATCTCAATAGAATGGACATTCTTGGTCTTGTGAGATTTCCTGGTTTGCTTTCCTTTCTTGCATGAGACACAAAAATCAGGAAGCTTGAAGTTCTTGACAGGAACTCCATCAACTAGGTTGTTATGAATCAGGTGATTCATTTTCCTATGATTAATGTGTCCCATTCTTCTGTGCCACGAAATGGAGTCCTTCTCTGTAGGTTTAGATAAGAAACATTGAACAGTAGAAGCACTAGTAGAGGCATTAGACATATCTAGAACATACAAGTCATTATATCTAGATGCTGACACTAATACCTGTTCCTCTGAATTATCCATTTCTTTCTTCAAAATGTAACACTTGCGATTATCAAACATGACTTTGAATCCCTTGTCGCAAATCTGAGACACAGAAAGCAGATTGTTTTCTAACTGCTGAACAAAGTTGACTTTGCAGAATCTTACCTTGTCATTACCTACTTCGCCCTGAGCGGTAATGTATCCTCCTTTGTTACCAGCAAATGAAACGTGTCCCCCCTAATTTGTTTGACATTGAAAAGAAGAGACTTGTTTCCCGTCATGTGCCTGGAAGCTCCGCTATCTACTATCCATGTATTTGTAGACGCACTATAGCGGACAACCTGCACATATGAGAAAATCATCAGTTAAGGATGGGGACCCAAGCCGTTACTGCCTTGGGTTTCCCAGAGGAATCAACCATCATGAATTCGACCCACTGTCCTTTATCAGTGGGTGGAATCTCAACTTTCTGATTGTCCTTGCTTTCAGACACACCAGTTGTCTTGGCTTTCCATAAACCGTCCCTGTGAAAGGATTGTTTGTGGTACACCTTAGACTGATTTACGGTTTGAGCATATAGTTTAGATTCAGAAACAGGTTTTACCTCTGGCATCACGGACTTGTCGGGGACTTGTCTGTTTTGCCTTTGGCGAGGTGGAGACGAAAAAGACCTAGAAGGTGTTTTAGACCTAATAGGTGTTTTCGATCTAATTGGAGTCTTAGAACGCTGTTTTGAATCTACTTTGACTTTGTTGTGTAGCTCAACCTTAGTTCTTGGTGTCTGATAGCGAGGACAATTAATCGAAATATGACCGCGCTGACCACAAGTGTAGCAGGATCTCCATTCATCAGGGCTAGGAGATCTCTTGTGTGGAGGTGAATAAACCTCAGATTCTTTCTTTTTATTATCACTTTTAAGATTTTCACCTCCATTGACAAATTTAACCTGTTTAACATGATTTGTGTTTGGTCTTGGAAATTGGTGATTATCTTGCTTCACTGGTTTAGCTTGAGTGTCTTTGGAAATCTTAGGTTGTTTGGAAGTTGATTTTTTACCCAACCCATGAGATGTTTGAACATTCTCTTCCACTCCCTTGCCAGTGATTTTTGTGCTTGATGCAGAAGCTGTCTGGTCAGGAACCGAAGGAGCAGAGTTGACTGCTGTATCTGGATCACAGACTAGAGGAGTTGACACCACATGATCCTTTATAGGGTTATCATTAATTGGACGTTGTTTGATGTTTAAAAGGACTCATGTGGTGGTGGCACAACTTTATAACCCAAACCCTCCCCGTTGTTGCGTTCTTTAACCAAGTTTTTTAAAATATGTGAGGAACTAGCTAGACTGTGGAGTCTTTGTTGCAAAGACTCGTTTACAACTCGTAAAAACCGCTCGTTCGTTCTTAGTTTCTTCTATTGTCTGTAAATAAAACTTGATATCATTTTCTTGGTTAAAGGCAACAACTTCAGTTTCTTTTAACTGTTTCTTTAAAGCATCAATCTTTTCTTATAACTGTTTTCATTCTGTTTTAAGATTCTGTTTGCTTCAGTGCACAATTTTAAATCCTTTACTAAGTTATCATTATGATCTAATAACCTAGCAAATTTCAGGTCAATGCTCTCCCTAAATTTTTCACATTTAACACAAGCATGTTTAGTAAATAATTCATCCTTTGATTCTACCTTTGCCGATGTAGATGTTCCAGCCATGAAAGCATTTTGGGGTTCAGATTGTGCTTCAGACGCAACATTCAGTTCATTCTCCACAAGCTGATCAACATCAGCTATGTCATCATCCAATTCAGCATTGTCAAGCTCAGCTGAGTTCTCCCCCTCACTTGCTGAGTCTTCATTTAGGTCCTCGACAGAAGCTATGTTGGCTTCACCATCAGATAAGAACCGAAGGACCAGTCCTGTCCTTCATCACCTTGTGCCACCAAAGCCTTGGAATCACTTCCTGCTGGAACTGGCTTCTTATCTTTATCTTGCCTGTTGAACGAGGAGAATGGATTTCCGTTCCCAGTCTTTTTAGGCTTCACACATTCTCTCTTGAAATGTCCTTTCTCACCGCAGTTGAAACACGTGACTTTGGACTTGTCAAACCCAAAAGTAGTATCTTTTGTAGCCACGAGATTCTGCCCTGTCTTCTTCACAAACTTCTTTGCTCGTCGCACAGCACTTGCGAGAGCCCACATAATGTCCATCCTCTCCAACTCATTTTCATCCACCTGCTCATAGTCTTCATCAACCAAGTGGCAGTTTCCTATCTTCCCTGCAACCAAACCATCATAGGAATGAACCACTACAACAAGTAGGTCCATGTGTTCCTTGGCAACTTCCATAGTGACTTTACCCAGGTTCTCAGTTATTAGCTTTGTCGTGTGAGCTTCAGTAATACTGTGTTGAACCCCTGATGAAACAGATGACTCACCCCCAGACGATGAGCTTTGACCAGATGTATTTGAAACAGATGCAGTCTGCAGAGGAGCATTGGAAGACTTTGCAATTGGAGTTGGAGTCACATTGTAAAGAGTAGGATCTTGAGCATATGCACCCTTCTTCACCTTATATTTATGTCTGACCTCTTCCTCTCACAGTTTCATAATAAAGTCATTTATATCCAAAGTCTCAAGAACTAAATTGTGTCTCAAGGAGGAAATAAATGAATTCCATTTTTCTAGAAGACCTTCAGCTAAACTGGCGACCTTTTCTTCTTTAGACGTTGTAACCCCATGAGTGTGAAGTTCACTCATTAGATGATAGAAGCGGTCCATGATGTCGTCCAAGCTCTCGTTCCCAATAGCAGAGAAATTGTCAAACTCCTTTTTGAGAGCTTTGGCCTTCAAGGATTTCAGAGTTGAGTTCCCTTCATACCTTTTCTCGAGAGCTTTCCAGAATTTTTTACTCTGTTTCTGATCCGAATACTGATGGAAGATCTCTTTAGGAATAGACTGGGTGAGCATAGCATAAGCCTTCTTTTCAGCATTATAGGCAGTCTTTTGAGCATCAGTCATTCCATTCAACGTTAACGGCAAACCATCAGCACTAACTGGCATGGTGTAACCAGTCTCAATAGAATTCCATAGATTAGTATCCATGCCATTGAGATGAATCTCAAACCTTTGCTTCCACTGCGGGAACTCATCAATGGATAGAAGCTTAGGCGGCTTATTGTGATTACCAATCTCATTCTCCAGAAGCAGTAGGTTCTGGATCCTTGAGTCTTTCCCTGCTGAGAATGCGAAGTTTTCGGAGTCCATAATGAAAGTTGACTTAAACAGACTGTTATGCGATTGGGAGGTACGATTGGGATGCGATTGACACTAACAGTATGCGATTGGATTTAAACGTGCGATTGAAAAGGGCGACTGAGATACAATCGTGCAATTGAACTCAAACGGGCGACTGGAGAAGGCGAGTAACTCAACTTGGCGACTGAATGGGCGACTGACTCAATCGGGCGATCTGACACATCGACTGACTCAATCGGGCGAATGACCTGGGCGACTGGGTTCAGTCGTACGATTGAGATAATCGTGCGACTGGGTCTGCTGAAAACGGGATTTTTCGCACATTTTGACCTAGTACGCAAGTTTTTGCACCCTAGACGGCTGAAACTTGAAAAATATTGATTTTTCAGAACATGCACACGTAAAGACTCGATTTTTAGCAGAAAGATTGGATCTTTTCGCGTAAAAACGTAGACTTTTTCACAAAAACGATTGAATCAACGAAGAATCAAGAGCCTGTGCTCTGATACCACTAGTTAGGACCGTGTACGTACGGAGTACTAACTGATTCTTCGTTATACCGGATCAAATAGTGCGGAATCCTATTTGATTGGCGATCCAATTAGGGAGAACGAAATCAAGATCAATCCTAACGATTAGAAAACGTTAAGAATGGACTAGGAATGATCTCAGACGTCCTATGAAGTTGGAATTGACGAACAGGGCGCTCTGGGTCGACTAGGGTTATGAATATTCGAAGTGTTACGTTTTTCCACGAACTAGGTGGTATTTATAGGTAAGGGTTTCTCATTCGGGCGACTGAACCATTTGCATGGTTCAGTCGTGCGATTGAGCTATGCGGTTGATCCATACGCACGACTGAGACTTCAATCGTACGACTGGTTCAATCTCATGCTTCAGTCTTCCGACTGATCCAGTCTCATGGTTCAGTCGTGTGACTGAGCCATTCGCATGAAGTTATTCATGCGTATGGTCCATTGGCATGGCCCATTCGCATGATAACTTCATCATGTTGAGTTTGAATGTGTTAATCATTACAACATTATTCATATCAATTCAAACAACCACAAACCTATATAATTAATTATTACACAACCCATTAATGAAATATATAAACATTATAACATAAACAGCTAAATGTATTTCATTAATAAACATTCAATTACATATGATCAAGACATTAAAAAGATATTACATTCAGCTCAGAATCTAGGGACACATGTATCAACAGTAGCCTTAGCTACTGGGCTGTGAATCTAAGCGTATGCCACAGTACTAGTAGGTAAGCGGTAGAGGTACCATGACCATGGCCAATCACAAAGAAAGACCAATCGACTTATTCAATGTTGCAAGACTTAATTCGTTCGTTCGTTAATGCATGTATTCATCATCGTTTTACCCATTCATTCATTCATTAATACATGCTTTCATCATCATGTTCCTCTTTCTTTATCTTTCACTTTACGTTACATAATACTTCGTTCCTTCATTGTCATAATACATGAGTCGTGAAAGATATACATACATCATCATAAGGAACATAAATATTTACAAACCATCAGTCATTACCATCATATAAGGCAACATCATACTTATCATATTTACGTCCTACATACACCTGTCTCCTCATTCACATCAGCCCTGTTGGGCGAATGAACATACTCCAGTCGCATGGCCTCCATGCGACTGGGTCGTACGATTGGGCAATCAGGCGACTGGGCTTACATTCGTGAGAATGGATCTCCTATCGTACGAATGAACACTATACGAACAGCAGTTTTCCCTCAGTCGCATGACTAAGCCTCAATTGTACGATTGAACATCAGTTTTCCCTCAGTTGTGCGACTGGCCCTTCAGTCGCATAGCCCAAAGTGGGCGGCGACTGGAGTTCATCGCGAACAGCAGCCGCGACCTAACTCCTCTAAACCCATTTCCAGCCCAAATTAGCCCTCCTAAACCTCAGGGGTTCATGCTAGAACATCATACAAGCTTATACAAGTCTAAATTCGTACATTAAACTTACTAAACTCGATTTCACCCAAATGAGTTAAACATATACTTTACAAAAAAATAGGGTTTATATGTGATCCAGCCCCAAAATCGTAAGAAAACATGAAATTGTGGGGTTCTAGAACTCACATTATCAAGGAGAAGATGAAGAGCTTCGATTTCGCTAGCCACTTGACAAATCTCGAGCCCGAATCACCACTCTCTCTTTCTTTCTCTTCTTTCTCTGCTCTCTCTCTCTTTCTGCCCTTTTTCCCAACTGAGTGTGTAAGTGTGGGGAAGAAGAGGGCTGCCCCTCTTTTATAGTTACAGCTCAGTCGCTCGAGGTCCAGGCGACTGGACTTTCAGTCGCATGAACACCATGCGACTGGACCTCCAGTCGCATGAGCTCCATGCGCATGGTCCTTCATTCGCCCTGGCATCATGCGATTGGGCCTCCAGTCACATGAATTCCATGCGGCTGAGACTCAGTCGTATATTACTCCAATAGGTCAAACATCCGGGTGTTACAAGTCCACCCCTTATTTAGGTTTCGTCCCCGAAACCTGTTATTCCTCGAAAAATCGTGGGTAAAGCTGCCTCATTTCTTCTTCAGTTTCCCACGTTGACTCGGATCCCTTCCTGTGCCGCCACTGTACATGCACAAGAGGAACCACTTTATTTCTTAACCTCTTCTCTTTGTGATCGACGATCGCCACTGGTTGCTCTACATAGTTGAGCCGTTCATCTACTTCAATATCTTCCTGTGGAACGATCAGATCCTCCTCATCGGCCAAACATTTTCTCAGATGAGATACATGGAAGGTCGGGTGAATTCCACTTAGCTCATCTGGTAGGTCCAATCTATAGGCCACCTCTCCTACTAGAGCAATGAATCGGAAAGGGCCTATATACCGTGGGCTCATCTTGCCCCGCTTTCAGAACCGAATGATTCCTTTCCAAGGTGAGACCTTCAACATAACCCAATCTCCCACCTGGAACTCAATCGGCCTGCGTCGTTTGTCGGCGTATGACTTCTGTCTGTCTTTGGCTGCCTTCATGTAAGCCTTGATCCTTTCAAGTTTTTCAGTCGTAGCCTCAATCACTTCGACGCCTCCCAATTCCTTTCGACCAATTTCAACCCAATAAACGGGTGTCCTACATCTCCTACCGTATAGCATCTCATAGGGCGGCATGCCAATACTGGCGTGATAGCTGTTATTGTATGAGAATTCAGCTAACGGCAAGTGGTCATCCCAACTTCCCCCGAAATCAATAACACATGCCCGGGGCATGTCCTCCAAGGTCTGAATGGTCCTTTCCGACTGACCATCAGTTTGAGGGTGATAAGCCGTGCTGATATGTAGTCTCGTCCCCATCGCATCATGGAATCTCTTCCAGAATTTCGATGTAAAACGGGTGTCACGATCCGACACAATCGACACTGGTACACCATGACGAGTCACAATCTCTTTGATGAAAAGATCAGCCAACCTTTCTGATGAATATGTCTCGCGCATCGATAGGAAGTGAGCGCTCTTCGTCAGACGATCCACAATCACCCGTATAGTATCATACCCTTTCGGGGTACGTGGCAGCTTTGTAATGAAATCCATGGTGATATGCTCCCACTTCCATTCCGGTATATCCAAAGGTTGAATCTTTCCATACGGCTTCTGGTGCTCGGCCTTCACTTGCAGACAAGTAAGGCACTTACTCACATACTCCACCACATCACGTTTCATACCCGGCCACCAATAATCTTTCTTCATATCTTGGTACATCTTGGTAGCACCGGGATGAATGGAGTATCGAGTCTTGTGGGCTTCATCCATAATCCTCATTCGCAGAACCCCAAGACGAGGAATCCACATACGCCCAAACCGGGTTCTAACACCCATTGTGTTTTCACCCAACTCCGCAACCAGACCTCTCATTCTTTCAGAGTTAAGATGATCTTCTTTCAATGCCTCATCTTGGAACTCTTTCACTTGCTCCATCACGTCAGAGGTCAAGATCAATTGGTACGCCTTCACCCGAATTGGCTCAGGCCTCTCTTTTCGGCTAAGGGCGTCCGCCACCACGTTGGCCTTGCCTGGATGGTAGTGGATTTCTCAATCATAGTCCTTTATAAGTTCCAACCATCGCCTCTGCCTTATATTCAAATCTTTTTGCTCGAAGAAGTACTTCAAGCTCTTGTGGTTGGTAAAGATGGTGCACTTCATCCCGTAGAGATAGTGCCTCCAAATCTTCAATGCAAAGACCACGGCTACTAGCTCTAAGTCATGAGTAGGGTAATTAACCTCATGAACTTTCAGCTGTCGGGATGCATAGGCTATAACTTTTCCCCTCTGCATTAATACGCACCCAAACCCCGAGTAGGAAGCATCAGAATAAACACCAGATCTTCACTTCCTTCGGGCAACGATAGAACAGGAGCTTAGGTCAACCTCATCTTTAATTCCTCAAACGCCTTTTCCTGAGCTTGATCCCATACGAACTTCGCATCCTTCTGAGTCAACTTGGTCAGTGGAGAAGCAATCTTGGAGAAGTCTTGGATGAATCTTCTGTAATAGCCCGCCAGACCCAAGAAACTACGGATCTCGGATGGCGTCCTTGAGACTTCCATTGCATTACTGCTTCCAACTTTGCGGGATCGACCATAATTCCTTCCGGATTAACCACGTGACCCAAGAACTGAACTTCACGCAACCAAAACGCATACTTGGAGAACTTGGCGTACAATGTCTCCCTTCTCAATGTCTCCAGTACTTCTTGAATGTGACCGGCATGCTCCGTTTCGCTCCTCGAATAAATCAGGATATCGTCAATAAATACAATCACTGATTTATCCAACATCGGCCGACATACTCGGTTCATCAAATCCATAAAAGCAGTTGGCACGTTGGTCAAACCAAAAGACATGACAAGGAACTCGTAATGACCGTAGCGCGTACGAAAAGCTGTTTTAGGGACATCCTGCTCTTTCACTTTCAGTTGATGGAAGCCCGATCGAAGATCTATCCTTGAAAACCAACTGGCACCCTGAAGTTGATCAAACAAGTTATCGATTCTCGGCAAGGGGTATCTGTTCTTCACTGTCAACTTATTCAGCTCGCGGTAGTCGATGCACATCCTCATACTACCATCCTTCTTCTTTACGAACAGAACCGGAGCACCCCAAGGTGAGATACTCGGCCTAATGAACCCCTTATCCAACAGCTCTTGCAATTGCTCCATCAACTCTTTCATTTCCGTCGGGGCCAATCGATATAGTGCCTTGGCGACAGGTTGAGCACCCGGTATCAGGTCAATCTGGAAATCGATCTCTCTATCAGGTGGCAATCCCGATAAGTCTTCCGGGAACACGTCTGGAAAATCACGCACAACTGGAACATCCGATAGTTGTGGTGTTGGCGTTTCCACATCTTTCACATAACATAAGTAGGCGCTGCACCCACGCCTCATACATTTTCCCGCCACAGCCATTGAGATCACCTTCGGAATCGTAGTAACCCGATCACCATAAACTGTCACTGAACTACCGCCTGGTGCTATCAATTGAATGATCTTCTTGCGACACACGATGTTCGCCTCATAGTCCGCCAACCAATCCATCCCAAGCACCAAATCGAAACCACCCAAAATCATCGCAAACGGTCTAACCAGAAATTTATGGCCCTCCAATTCAACATCACAACCCTCTATCACCTCAGAGATCCTAGTAGACTTACCTATGGCAGTTTCTACATCAAAGGGCACATCAACACGTCTACTACTAACAGGCAGCTTAGCACAAAAGGCAGCAGAAATGAAACTCCTACTGGCACCCGAATCAAATAATACAGAGGCTAAAGTTTGGTTCACCAGAAACGTACCGGACACAACATCAGGGTCCGTCCTGGCCTCCTCTTACGTCATCATGAATGCCCTGGCCCTTTCCATCGGTTCTTCACCTCCCGCCTTCCTCACCCCTGACCCCTCAGCCCTAGGCTTCTTACAGTCTCTACTCATATGACCACTTTCCCCACAGTTAAAACACTTGCCCATCCGGCAATCCTTTGACATATGACCTGCCTTCCCGCACCTGAAACAGATGTTGGATCCTCACTTGCACTCCCCCGAGTGCTCCCTTCCACACTGGCCACACTTCCTCAACCCTGCTCCTGACATGACCACACGGCGGTCATCCACCCTTGTCTTCTTGTTGCTCGTCGAAGTATCACCTCGACCAAACCTCTTCCCCTGCCAGTTTCTCTCACCACCCTTCTTACTAATCTCAGTCTTCACCGCCACCGCCCGTTCATCATATAATCTCCTAGCCAAATCCACTGCCGACCTAAAGGTGCTCGGTCGGGCAGTAATCAAATGCCTGCGGATGTCAGCTGGCAGCCCCTGAATATACCGGTTGATTTTTCGAGACACCGGCGTCACCTGATCCGGCACCATTCTTTCCATCTCATTGAATTTGGTGGTGTACTATTGGTGGGTCATTGTCCCCGCCTCCAACTGCAAGAACTCTCTCTCAACTTTGTCCATTTCTCGACGAGGACTGAAGTCATTGATCACCATCCTTTTCAGCTCGGCCCACTTCATCTCCCCAATGGCCCTGCTACCCTCAGCCTGGACTATATTGTCCCACAGCATAAGGCCGAACCCGTAAAACGGTGGGTAGCAAACTTCACCTTTTGTCCTCCTGGTAATCACTAATATCGAGGACAGCCTCCATTTCCCTCACCCATTGGTGAGCATCGGCAGCAGTGCCTGTACCATCAAAAGTAGGGGGCTTGCACCTCATAAACGCCACGTAGTTACAACCCCGTGTCGCTTCCCGTACCGGCTCCTCCCCCTCTTCCTCTTCGTTATCAGATAGAACCGTTTCCGGCTCTTGTTGCTCCTGTCTTCTGAGGACCTATTCCTTTCTTTTCTTTCACCTTCCCTGACAGCCTTAATCACTTCGGTCACCACAGACGGTAAGATCGTCTGCATGACCTGATTTACCTCCTCGACCACTGCCTCTTTTACCGAGGCTCTCAAGTTAGCGCTCTCATCTACCCCCTCTTAATGAGGGGTGTCAGTTTCCTCGTGAACCACTTTCTCTACTCTAGGTCTTCCTCTTGTGGCTCGTGGTTCAGCACCACGTCTGCCACCGCCTCCACCCGGGAAGCTTTGGAAGATCTACCACCAGCCATTCTCTACCTCACACTGAAAGATTCAAACACCAACACGGTCATTCAAGGAAATAGCTCAGTTTATGTCAAGTATAGCAAGTTCCTAATTATAGTGGCCAGTTGTGACTAGCCACTTCCTGTACTCATCGTACCCCGAGCATTACCTGTCCTGACTACGTTAGTATCTAACTCTAACAGTAACACATACATCACATAACATGCGCACGTAATACTGGTTAACTTTAATAAAAATACCTGATGGCACGCAACTACTCAGATGGCATTCTCTTCCTTCCTGTCCCATTTTCAGTTCAAGTTTAGGTTTATTTTGAAAATTATACCCGTTTCACTTAAACTTTGGCTCTGATACCAACTTGTAAGGCCCCGCTCCCGGGCACCTCACAGTTGGTTGTCATCACACATAAAACATATATTTGATATAAACTTAATAAAGTAACGCAGCGGAATTGATAAAAAGGGTCATTCTAATTTTATCATAAAAGCTTTTACAATGCATTACATCGTGATTTAAATACAAAATACAAACCTTCTTTACAATGCCTAAATTTTACTATGATTGTTGCTGAATCATATGAAACCGAGGATTTCTTTAGTAATCCCGTTTATGCGAATCCTCAACAATCATAGGGTCATATACAGTGACCTCTAGTATAAGAACATAAAAATTTTCATCATAAAGAAGATTTCTTAAATAAACTTGTTTATCAGGATCCTCAAGGAATCTTGCACTTGCAAGCAACATAATGTGTTGCGTGCATTATGGGCCCACAACACATTATGTGGCAGCATTATCAAAAGGAGAATGCCATCCCAAAAGAGCTGAGTAGCCGTCTCGTGCCATCCCCAGCATCACTACCTGCCAACTGAAAACACATAAAATGTCAGCGTTACTGAGTGAGTTCTAGTTTTATAATAAAACATACTTTCATTTGTTAAAACTGTCTTTACATACATGCGATCATACAACATACGTACACTTAGATAATATTGTTATTATTATCTTCATTCGTTCATTAGCTTTCATTCTTGTACCATTCATCGTTCTCGTTCACGTTCGTGCATACATTCTTTACGTTCATTCATACGTACACAGAGATAATATTCATTATTATCTTCATCATTCGTTATACATCGTTATCTTTAAATTCTCATATGGATCCTGTTAGGCTTTACCCACTTCATAGCACTCGACTATGATTACTGTGGTCGAATGACAAGGATCCCGTTTCATCCTTACTTGCACATTGAATTCTGATGTACCAATACCATATGCTATACCCCGATCAGTCTTAGCTACTGGGCCGTGAATCAATAGAGCGTATGCCACAGTAGCCTTAGCTACTGGGCCGTGAATCTAAGCACATGCCACAGTACTAGTAGGTAAGCGGTAGAGGTACCATGACCATGGCCAATCACAAAGAAAGACCAATCGACTTATTCAATGTTGCAAGACTTAATTCGTTCGTTCGCTAATGCATGTATTCATCATCGTTTTACCAATTCATTCGTTCATTAATACAACTGCAGGAACTCTCTCTCAACTTTGTCTATTTCTCGACGAGGACTGAACTCATCGATCACCATCCTTTTCAACTCGGCCCACTTCATCTTCCCAATGGCCCTGCTACCCTCGGCCTGGACTATATTGTCCCATAGCATAAGGCCGAACCCGTAAAAGAGTGGGTAGCAAACTTCACCTTTTTGTCCTCCTGGTAATCACTAATATCAAGGACAACCTCCATTTCCCTCACCCATTGGTGAGCATCGGCAGCAGTGCCTGTACCATCAAAAGTAGGGGGCTTGCACCTCATAAACGCCACGTAGTTACAACCCCGTGTCGCTTCCCGTACCGGCTCCTCCCCCTCTTCCTCTTCGTTATCAGATAGAACCGTTTCCGGCTCTTGTTGCTCTTGTCTTCTGAGGATCTATTCCTCTCTTTTCTTTTACCTTCCCTGACAGCCTTAATCACTTCGGTCACCATAAATGGTAAGATCGTCTGCATGACCTGATGTACCTCCTCGACCACTGCCTCTTTTACCGAGGCTCTCATGTTAGCGCTCTCATCTACCCCCTCCTGATGAGGGGTCTCAATTTCCTCGTGAACCACTTTCTCTACTCTAGGTCTTCCTCTTGTGGCTCGTGGTTCAGCACCACGTCCGCCACCGCCTCCAGCCCGGGAAGCTTTGGAAGATCTACCACCAGCCATTCTCTACCTCACACTGAAAGATTCAAACACCAACACGGTCATTCAAGGAAATAGCTCAGTTTATGTCAAGTATAGCAAGTTCCTAATTACAGTGGCCAGTTATGATTAGCCACTTACTGTACTCTTCGTACCCCGAGCATTACCTGTCCTGACTACGTTAGTATCTAACTCTAACAGTAACACATACATCACATAACATGCGCACGTAATACTGGTTAACTTTAATAAAAATACCTGATGGCACGCAACTACTCAGATGGCATTCTCTTCCTTCCTGTCCCATTTTCAGTTCAAGTTTAGGTTTATTTTGAAAAATTTACCCGTTTCACTTAAACTTTGGCTCTGATACCAACTTGTAAGGCCCCGCTCCCGGGCACCTCACAGTTGGTTGTCATCACACATAAAACATATATTGATATAAACTTAATAAAGTAACGCAGCGGAATTGATAAAAAGGGTCATTCTCATTTCATCATAAAATCTTTTACAATGCATTACATCGTGATTTAAATACAAAATACAAGCCTTCTTTACAATGCCTAAATTTTACTATGATTGTAGCTGAATCATATGAAACCGAGGATTTCTTTAGTAATCCCGTTTATGCGAATCCTCAACAATCATAGGGTCATATACAGTGACATCTAGTATAAAAACATAAAAATTTTTCATCATAAAGAAGATTTCTTAAATAATCTTGTTTATCAGGATCCTCAAGGAATCTTGCACTTGCAAGCAACATAATGTGTTGCGTGCATTATGGGACCATAACACATTATGTGGCAGCATTATCAAAAGGAGAATGCCATCCCAAAAGAGCTGAGTAGCCGTCTCGTGCCATCCCCAGCAAAACTACCTGCCAACTGAAATCACATAAAAAGTCAGCGTTACTGAGTGAGTTCTAGTTTTATAATAAAACATACTTTCATTTGCTAAAACTGTCTTTACATACATGCGATCATACAACATACGTACACTTAGATAATATTGTTATTATTATCTTCCTTCGTTCATTAGCTTTCATTCGTGTACCATTCATCGTTCTCGTTCACGTTCGTGCATACATTCTTTACGTACATTCATACGTACACAGAGATAATATTCATTATTATCTTCATCATTCGTTATACATCGTTATCTTTAACTTCTCATATGGATCCAGTCAGGCTTTACCCACTTCATAGCACTCGACTATGATTACTGTGGTCGAATGACAAGGATCCCGTTTCATCCTTACTTGCACATTGAATTCTGATGTACCAATACCATATGCTATACCCGATCAGTCTTAGCTACTGGGCCATGAATCATAGAGCGTATGCCACAGTAGCCTTAGCTACTGGGCCGTGAATCTAAGCGTATGCCACAGTACTAGTAGGTAAGCGGTAGAGGTACCATGACCATGGCCAATCACAAAGAAAGACCAATCAACTTATTCAATGTTGCAAGACTTAATTCGTTCGTTTGTTAATGCATGTATTCATCATCGTTTTACCCATTCATTCGTTCATTAATACAACTGCAGGAACTCTCTCTCAACTTTGTCTATTTCTCGATGAGGACTGAACTCATCGATCACCATCCTTTTCAACTCGGCCCACTTCATCTTCCCAATGGCCCTGCTACCCTCGGCCTGGACTATATTGTCCCATAGCATAAGGCCGAACCCGTAAAAGAGTGGGTAGCAAACTTCACCTTTTTGTCCTTCTGGTAATCACTAATATCGAGGACAGCCTCCATTTCCCTCACCCATTGGTGAGCATCGGTAGCAGTGCCTGTACCATCAAAAGTAGGGGGCTTGCACCTCATAAACGCCCCGTAGTTACAACCCCGTGTCGCTTACCGTACCGGCTCCTCCCCCTCTTCCTCTTTCTTATCAGATAGAACCATTTCCGGCTCGGGTTGCTCCTGTCTTCTGAGGACCTATTCCTCTCTTTTCTTTTACCTTCCCTGACAGCCTTAATCACTTCGGTCACCATAGATGGTAAGATCGTCTGCATGACCTGATGTACCTTCTCGACCACTGCCTCTTTTACCGAGGCTCTCAAGTTAGCGCTCTCATCTACCCCCTCCTGATGAGGGGTCTCAGTTTCCTCGTGAACCACTTTCTCTACTCTAGGTCTTCCTCTTGTGGCTCGTGGTTCAGCACCACGTCCACCACCGCCTCAAGCCCGGGAAGCTTTGGAAGATCTACCACCAGCCATTCTCTACCTCACACTGAAAGATTCAAACACCAACACGGTCATTCAAGGAAATAGTTCAGTTTATGTCGAGTATAGCAAGTTCCTAATTACAGTGGCCAGTTGTGATTAGCCACTTACTGTACTCTTCGTACCCCGAGCATTACCTGTCCTGACTACGTTAGTATCTAACTCTAACAGTAACACATACATCATATAACATGCGCACGTAATACTGGTTAACTCTAATAAAAATACCTGATGGCACGCAACTACTCAGATGGCATTCTCTTCCTTCCTGTCCCATTTTCAGTTCAAGTTTAGGTTTATTTTGAAAAATTTACCCGTTTCACTTAAACTTTGGCTCTGATACCAACTTGTAAGGCCCCGCTCCCGGGCACCTCACAGTTGGTTGTCATCACACATAAAACATATATTGATATAAACTTAATAAAGTAACGCAGTGGAATTGATAAAAGGGTCATTCTCATTTCATCATAAAAGCTTTTACAATGTATTACATCGTGATTTAAATACAAAATACAAGCCTTCTTTACAATGCCTAAATTTTACTATGATTGTTGCTGAATCATATGAAACCTAGGAATTCTTTAGTAATCCCGTTTATGTGAATCCTCAACAATCATAGGGTCATATACAGTGACCTCTAGTATAAAAACATAAAAATTTTTCATCAGAAAGAAGATTTCTTAAATAATCTTGTTTATCAGGATCCTCAAGGAATCTTGCACTTGCAAGCAACATAATGTGTTGCGTGCATTATGGGCCCACAACACATTATGTGGCAGCATTATCAAAAGGAGAATGCCATCCCAAAAGAGCTGAGTAGCCGTCTCGTGCCATCCCCAGCAACACTACCTGCCAACTGAAATCACATAAAAAGTCAGCCTTACTGAGTGAGTTCTAGTTTTATAATAAAACATACTTTCATTTGTTAAAACTGTCTTTACATACATGCGATCATACAACATACGTACACTTAGATAATATTGTTATTATTATCTTCCTTCGTTCATTAGCTTTCATTCGTGTACCATTCATCGTTCTCGTTCACGTTCGTGCATACATTCTTTACGTTCATTCATATGTACACAGAGATAATATTCATTATTATCTTCATCATTCGTTATACATCGTTATCTTTAACTTCTCATATGGATCCTGTCAGGCTTTACCCACTTCATAGCACTCGACTATGATTACTGTGGTCGAATGACAAGGATCCCGTTTCATCCTTACTTGCACATTGAATTCTGATGTACCAATACCATATGCTATACCCCGATCAGTCTTAGCTACTGGGCCGTGAATCAATAGAGCGTATGCCACAGTAGCCTTAGCTACTGGGCCGTGAATCTAAGCGTATGCCACAGTACTAGTAGGTAAGCGGTAGAGGTACCATGACCATGGCCAATCACAAAGAAAGACCAATCGACTTATTCAATGTTGCAAGACTTAATTCGTTCGTTCGTTAATGCATGTATTCATCATCGTTTTACCCATTCATTCGTTCATTAATACATGCATTCATCGTTTTACGTTACATAATACTTCGTTCCTTCATTGTCATAATACATGAGTCGTGAAAGATATACATACATCATCATAAGGAACATAAATATTTACAAACCATCAGTCATTACCATCATATAAGGCAACATCATACTTATCATATTTACGTCCTACATACACCTGTCTCCTCATTCACATCAGCCCTGTTGGGCGAATGAACATACTGCAGTCACATGGCCTCCATGCGACTGGGTTGTGCGATTGGGCAACCAGGCGACTGGGCTTACATTCGTGCGAATGGATCTCCTATCGTATGAATGAACACTTGTCACACCCCCGCTGATAGTGGAAACACGGGGAATGTGAGCTAGACGGGATAGTCATAACACAAGGTATATGATAGAGTAGCAATAAAAATATGATGACAAGCGTGTCATGACGACACCCGAACACAAATGGAGACTTGTGTCGTGTATAATCAATTTTCATGACAGCATAGTCATAAGCACAACATAAATGATCACATAAACATTGATAATAGCTTGTAATGTAATATTTCCCACAACTCAGGAACATGTATACAAAAGATCATATTCATGTTCAAGCTTTACAAAAGTAATAAACTCTAAATGCATCCTAGGGTCTCCTCTAAAAGGCAGCACTGCTAGAACTTCAATTCCCTTGATCACCTGAAAAGTAATGCTCAAAACGGTCAACAATAATGTTGGTGAGCTTCGCAGGTTTAAATTGTAAACATGTAGTTGATGCTGTATAGTATTTGTAGTGGAATACCGTGCATACAGTTATAAGCAAGCAAGATCACATACCATGAATTTTATACAACCAAGCCTAATGACGTACACACAGCAAATTGTCAGAATATATTCACCCAAGGCCCGTTCCTGGCAGTGTGATGATACTCGCAAGTAACCATCTGTCAAGGGTGGGGGTGTCAACCCAGTAGTACTACCAATACCTATCTGTTGGTTCCACACCGGAATTAATGGTTGTAAGACAGTCCACAAAGTAACATCATGTATGCATCAGATAAGTACTCACAAAACAGTATCACATTGATTCCAAGTATGAAAATTGTATGTATATTGTACAGCATTGAAAACGTGTGAGCATACTCTTCCCCCATGTTTGTAAAAGATTGAAACAATTGTATAAGCGTAAAAAGGGGCCACGAAACTCACTTGTTAAGTGCTAAGTATGTCTGATGAAACTTCCCAAACTTGTATGTATGTATGAACAATCAATCACCTATTGACAGTTATGTTAAGAATTAATCTTATGGACTACTGTTAATGATATTGTTTAATTGAATCGGGTCGTTTCGGTTCGGTCGTGGGTAGTACACACAAGCAGTCACGCATATCTTAGTCTAGATTATTTTAATAGTATGTGCCTGTTTATAGCGTTGACTTTAATCTTTGTGATCAAGCTATGACACTTAATTATATTACATTATCGTCGTGAGATCTCCGAAGAGGGGATCCACACACGCACACACCATTAAGTCATACAGTGGGACCTGACGCACGACTGACACTCCATTCACACAAGTGGACTTTCAGTTGTACGAATTAGCTACTTTCGTACAATTGAACCTTCATTCGTGTGACTAAGCCTTCAGTCATACCATGCAATACCAGTCGCACAACCAAACAGCCGACCACGCGACTCAACGTCCCTTCGCGCGAATCAGCTTCATTCGCGCGAGTGGACCCTTTTTCGCGCGACAAGCGTCTGGTGGTGCGACTTGCACAATCGCACAAATTTCACATTCGCATAGCCCAGTCACGCGACACCTCCTGTCGCGTGACATCTCAGTCGCGTGACATCCTCTCATTCGCACCCACCGACAGTCGCGCGACAACGCCGCGCGACTTACCCAATCGCACAGTTCTATCGCACACTCACTCATTCGCATGTCACACACACGTTCGCACCCACCGACAGTCGCATGATACAACCGCGCGACAACCCCAGTCACGCGGTTCGGTCGCGAGACTTACCCAGTCGCGCCGGCGAAAGTCGCGACTGCATGCAGGTGCGGGTCGGCCTTCGGCTGCCCGAACACGAGCGTTTCCCAACCAGAACCTCCAGAACTCATTTCTAACCTATCTAGACAAGAAGCACACTCAGAAACAAGACACGCAAGTCCACACGACCTCATGTGCTCGGATGAACCCGAGCACCCGAAAGCCCTAAAACGCAGCAGTGAAATCGGGTTAAAAACAAGGTAGTGAGGTTATCTACCTGCTAGGAACTAGTATCCACGATGGTACTCGAGATTTGAAGGCGAGAATGCGAGAAACGGGTCGATTTTGTGTAGGTTTCTAGAGAGAGAAATGGAGAGAAAATGGTGGAGGAGAAGAAGAAGTGAGGAGGAGAAGAGGAAGAAGTGGCTGGAAGGAGGGTATTTATACTCAGCCTAATTTCTCATAGTGTCATGTTTAGTCCCCGCACTTTGCCCCGGGTTTCCAAATTTGTTTCGGTTGAAAACGTTATAATTTTAGTCTTGTTTTATTGACGATAAAATGTTATTAATGTTATTTATAATTTAAAAATGATTTTATTCGTGATAATTATTTTATTATAAAAATGACGTGTTAAGTGCTAACGGGGCAAATCTTGGGGAACGTCTTAAGATAACGACAAGTCAAGCAACAATATCTCGCATATAAGGGCAACTAAGTAAAACAAATATGGTATTCACGTAGATGGTTCGTCATAATGAGGAATGACTGTTAACAAAGGTTAAGCAAAACATGTTAAATGACGAACCTTTGGTGACGGATGTCACAGTATCCCCCAGTTGAGGTAATTTCGTCCAGAAATTCAACTGGTGCTAGGTCTAAGGGCGTCATCCTCGAATAGATGTGGATATTTTAAACTCATCTGATCTTCACGTTCCCATGTAAACTCTGGCCCTCGTTTGGAATTCCATCTTATACGAACGATAGGTATCTTGCTGCGCCTCAACTTTTTGACCTTTCGGTCCATGACCTCGATGGGTTCCTCAATAAAACGAAGCTTTTCATCGATCTTGATTTCCTCAATTGGTACGTGTAAGGACTCGTCTGCCAAACACTTTTTGAGGTTCGATACGTGAAAAGTATCATGCACACCGCTGAGTTCTTGTGGCAACCTCAATCGGTAAGCCACCGGACCGATTCTTTCTGTGATCTCGAATGGTCCTACGTATCGAGGGGCTAACTTCCCTTTCTTACCAAATCGTACGATTCCTTTCCACGGAGAGACCTTGAGTAAGACATGATCCCCAACATTGAATTCTAGAGGCTTCCGACGATTGTCGGCGTAGCTCTTTTGGCGGTCTCTAGCAGCTTTGAGTCGGTCTTTGATTTGGAAGATCTTATCGGTGGTTTCTTGAATGATTTCGGACCTGTTAGCTGGCTTTCACCAACCTCGGCCCAACATACAGGCGATCTACATTTCCGTCCATACAATGCTTCAAATGGAGCGCATCCAATGCTCGTATGGTAGCTGTTGTTGTAGGAGAACTCAATCAACGGTAAATGAGTGTCCTAGCTACCACCAAAATCGATTACGCAAGCTCTAAGCATGTCTTCTAATGTTTGTATAGTTCGTTCACTCTGGCCGTCTGTTTGTGGGTGATAAGCAGTACTCATGTCTAATCGAGTGCCCATCGCTTTCTGTAATGTCTGCCAAAATCGTGAAGTGAATCGACTGTCTCGGTCGGATGATCGACACCGGCACCCAACTCCAAATCGTGAGTTGTGTAGTTCTTTTCATGCACATTGAGTTGTCGTGAAGCGTAGGTAATTACCTTATCTTTCTGCATTAGTACACAGCCCAAACCTTGATGTGAAGCATCACAGTACACCACAAAATCATCAGTTCCGTCTGGGAGGGACAATATCGGTGCGTTGCACAACTTCTCCTTCAATGTTTGGAACGCCTGTTCTTTTGCTTTCCCCCAATCGAACTTCTTGTCTCTCTGAGTCAACAAAGTTAATGGTTGGGCAATCTTGGAGAAATTGGCAATGAAGCGACGATAGTATCCGGCCAATCCCAAGAATTGCCATATTTCTGAGGGTGTTTGGGAAGTATCCCACTTCTTCATAGCTTCAATCTTACCCGGGTCCACATGAATTCCATTTTCGTTAACTACATGACCCAAGAATTTCACTTCTCGAAGCCAGAATTCACACTTCGAGAACTTGGCGAAAAGTTTCTCTTCCTTCAACAGTTCTAGAATCGTTTGGAGGTGTTTTTTGTGATCCTCCTTCGAACGGGAGTAGATGAGTATGTCGTCTATGAATACAATCACGAACTTATCAAGATAAGGTTTGCACACCCGATTCATCAAATCCATAAAGACAGCTGGTGCGTTGGTCAACCCAAACGGCATGACCAAGAACTGATAGTGCCCGTATCAAGTTCTAAATGTTGTTTTTGGAATGTCGTCCTCGACTACTCTTAGTTGATGATAACCAGATCGAAGGTCGATCTTAGAGAAATACGAGGCTCCTTGCAACTGATCGAACTGGTCGTCGATTCTAGGGAGAGGATACCGATTCTTCACTGTCAGTTTGTTCAGTTCCCTGTAGTCGATACACATACGGAACGACCCATCCTTCTTCTTGACAAATAACACCGGTGCTCCCCACGATGAATGACTCGGTCGAATGAAACCCTTCTCCAGTAGTTCCTGTAGTTGGCTTGACAACTCTTGCATCTCCGAGGGTGCTAACCGATAAGGTGTCTTTGCTACCGGTGTAGCTCCAGGAACTAACTCTATATGGAATTCCACCTGTCGTGGAGGAGGTAATCCAGACAAATCATCAGGGAACACCTCCGGATAATCCCGTACAATTGGATTGTCTGCCAATTTCGTCTCTTCTTCCTTCTTTTCTACTATGTGAGCCAGAAAAGTGTAGCACTGCTTCCGTAGACTTCGGCGTGCCTTCATACAAGAAATGAGCTTTAGAGTTCTTCCCGGTCATTCTCCTTGAATCTTGAGTACCTCCCCGTTTGGCATGGGGATTCGTACTACTTTCTCCCGACAAACAATCTCGGCTCCATGATTTGACAACCAATCCATACCCACTATCACATCGAAGCTGCCTAACTCGAATGGTATTAAATCTATGCTAAAGACCTGATCTTCCAACATTAGGGTGCAATTCTTAATAATCTCGTCTGCTTGTTCAACCCTACCATTGGCCATTTCTACGGAGTAACTAGTTTCTAGCCTACTAGCACTTAAATCAAGCATATGCACGAACTCAAAAGATATAAAACTATTGTCTGCTCCAGTATCAAATAGTATGGATGCAAAATGGTGATTGAGCAGATAGGTACCCGTAATAACGTTCGGGTCCTGACGGGCATCATTAGCTCCAATGACGAATGCGCGTCCCCATGCAGCATTTCCTTGGTTTCCTTGACCTTGAGCGCCCGCTATGGCCATCACTTGCTGTTGATTATTCCCTTGTTGACCCGGTGCCCTGTTCAGTCGGGGGCACATGTTTCTGAAGTGATCGAGGCCTCCACATTCGCAACATGCCCTGGGGTTCCCGGCGGGGTTAACCGCGTTGACGGGTGCAACCAGATTCGGTGTCAGTCTACAATCTCTTGCTAGGTGCCCCGGGCGCCTACAGTTTACGCACACCCGGCACTGCATCTCTGGGGGATGATGATAACTGCATCTGTCACATTTGGGGTGTGGCCCAACATACTCTCTCTTACCCGGTGTCATAGCCACGAAGTTTCTGGTGACCTTGGCCCTTTTATCAGATTTCCCGACACTCGACCGGCTAGTTTCCCCAACATCCTTTCGCTTCTCTGCTCCCTTGCGCAATACCCCTGTTCTTACCATCTCATCGTTCAGAGCGTCAGCCTTCAAAATTGCGCTCTGAATCGTAGGAGGAGCAGCTGCAGTTACCATTGCTCGTATTTGAGGCGCGAGTCCCCAAATGTATCTTTCTATCCTTTTAGATTCCGGAGTGACTAGGTGTGGAACTAGTCTAGCCAACTCGTGGAATCGATCAGTATAAGCTGCATGCCCCGCCCCCACCATAGCATGATTCCAGAACTCATGCTCAAGCTTTTGCATCTCGTTGTGAGGGCAATATTCCTCGATAATCAAGGCCTTAAATTCATCCCAGGTCATCTGCATTGCAGATTCCCTTCCCCTAGCTTGACCTGGGTGTTCCACCAGGTTAGTGCTCGGCCTTGCAGTGAGCACGTAACATACTTGATTCGCTGGCTGTCGAGGCACTCACTGATGTCGATCACAGCCTCCATTTTCTCCAGCCATCTAATCAAGGCTATCGCCCCACCCTTACCATCGAATTCCCGGGGCTTACAGGCCACAAACTCCTTGTAAGAACAGCCCCGTTTGGCGTTAGCAACCCCGGTTTCGTTACCGGCTGTACCACCATTTCTGGTCTCCTGGTTGCTTTGATTCCCAGTCGGGTTCCCATTATCCTCATTCTCATTACCACCGTCCCCGTGGGGGTGGTTCTGCTGTTGCAGCGCGTCGCTCACCTGAGCTACGATAGTTGGAATCAAGGCAGTCAATTGTTGAGCAATCAAGGCTACCATTTCAGCATTTCTAGTCCCTTGATTATTGCCAGAAGGGCCTTCATTTGCTGTTGGAGGTCTACCCCTGCCTCTGCCTCTGCCCCTCGGGGCTTCACTCCCGCTACTATTGCTGCGGGTAGATCTTCGAGGCGGCAGGTTCTATTCATACAAGGGGCAACATGTAAACTTTAGTCACCTTAAGATACACAAGTATTTACTTATCAATCTCCAATGTTTCGTGTTCCAGTCGGTCAAGATCACCATGCAGCCATTTTAAGCATATTCTCGGTATACCGGTGGTGTTTATATATAGGGTTCCCCGCAGCGTTCCAACCACACCCACGATGTACCGAGAATGATGCCTAATCTGGTTACATGACATCCGACCTTCCTTCACATCATATCTATAATAATCCATCAAGTCAACTGAGAACCAAACATGTAGTCACGTATAGTCTTGCGAAGGTTGTCTATCTCGCGTCCTTGAAAGGACTCAGACATAGCCTCCTCGGGTCGGTCTCAGTATCTGAGGTCAAGCGCAATGTAAGATCTGTGACGATCTGTTCGGGTCTCGATTCCCGAATTTGGTTATGATAACTCGGCGCACAGAGGGAACTGAAGATCCAATAGGAAGCATCCCATAGGGGTTGAGCACAAGGGCTCAAGCACAAAGTGAAGGATCACAAAACAAAAGGATAACCAAGCATGTAAAGAGGAACACCTGCACGAGATATATAAATGCACGCAACCTTAAGCATGCAAATCTACATGAAGGTTCCTAGGTTATAGTCTAGGTCAAGAGTAATTGCCTAATTCTCTATAACCAATGGCTCTGATACCAGTCTGTCACATCCCCGCTGATAGCGGAAACACAGGGAATGTGAGCTAGATGGGATCGTCATAACACATGGTATATGATAGAGTAGCAATAAAAATATGATGACAAGCGTGTCATGACGACACCCGAACACAAATGGAGACTTGTGTCGTGTATAATCAATGTTCACGACAGCATAGTCATAAGCACAACATAAATGATCACATAAACATTGATAATAGCTTGTAATGTAATATTTCCCACAACTCGGGAACATGTATACAAAAGATCATATTCATGTTCAAGCTTTACAAAAGTAATAAACTCGAAATGCATCCTAGGGTCTCCTCTAAAAGGCAGCACTCCTAGAACTTCAATTACCTTGATCACCTGAAAAGTAATGCTCAAAACGGTCAACAATAATGTTGGTGAGCTTCGCAGGTTTAAATTGTAAACATGTAGTTGATGCTGTATAGTATTTGTAGTGGAATACCGTGCATACAGTTATAAGCAAGCAAGATCACATACCATGAGTTTTATACAACCAAGCCTAATGACGTACACACAACAAATTGTCAGAATATATTCACCCAAGGCCCGTTCCTGGCAGTGTGATGATATTCGCAAGTAACCATTTGTCAAGGGTGGGAGTGTCAACCCAGTAGTACTACCAATACCTATCTGTTGGTTCCACACCAGAATTAATGGTTGTAAGACAGTCCACACAGTAACATCATGTATGCATCAGATAAGTACTCACAAAAAAGTATCACGTTGATTCCAAGTATGAAAATTGTATATATATTGTACAGCATTGAAAACGTGTGAGCATACTCTTTCCCCATGTTTGTAAAAGATTGAAACAATTGTATAAGCGTAAAAAGGGGCCACGAAACTCACTTGTTAAGTGGTAAGTATGTTTGATGAAACATCCCAAACTTGTATGTATGTATGAACAATCAATCACCTATTGACAGTTATGTTAAGAATTAATCTTATGGACTACTGTTAATGATATTGTTTAATTGAATCGGGTCGTTTCGGTTCGGTCGTGGGTAGTACACACAAGCAGTCACGCACATCTTAGTCTAGATTATTTTAATAGTATGTGCCTGTTTATAGCGTTGGCTTTAATCTTTGTGATCAAGCTATGACACTTAATTATATTACATTATCGTCGTGAGATCTCCGAAGAGGGGATCCACACACGCACACACCATTAAGTCATACAGTGGGACCGGACGCACGACTGACACTACATTCACACGAGTGGACTTTCAGTTGTACGAATTAGCTACTTTCGTACAATTGAACCTTCATTCGTGTGACTAAGCCTTCAGTCATACCATGCAATACCAGTCGCACAACCAAACAGCCGGCCACGCGACTCAACGTCCTTTCGCGCGAATCAGCTTCATTCGCGCGAGTGGACCCTTTTTCGCGCGACAAGCGTCTGGTGGTGCGACTTACACAATCGCACACATTTCACATTCGCATAGCCCAGTCACGCGACAACTCCTGTCGCGTGACAACTCAGTCGCGTGACATCCTCTCATTCGCACCCACCGACAGTCGCGCGACAACGCCGCACGACTTACCCAATCGCACAGTTCTATCGCACACTCACTCATTCGCATGTCACACACTCGTTCGCACCCACCGACAGTCGCATGATACAACCGCGCGACAACCCCAGTCGCGCAGTTCGGTCGCGCAACTTACCCAGTCGCGCCGGCGAAAGTCGCGACTGCATGCAGGTGCGGGTCGGCCTTCGGCTGCCCGAACACGAGTGTTTCCCAACCAAAACCTCCAAAACTCATTTCTAACCTATCTAGACAAGAAGCACACTCAGAAACAAGACACGCAAGTCCACACGACCTCATGTGCTCGGATGAACCCGAGCACCCGAAAGCCCTAAAACGCAGCAGTGAAATCGGGTTAAAATCGAGGTAGTGAGGTTATCTACCTGCTAGGAACTAGTATCCACGATGGTACTCGAGATTTGAAGGCGAGAATGCGAGAAACGGGTCGGTTTTTGTGTAGGTTTCTAGAGAGAGAAATGGAGAGAAAATGGTGGAGGAGAAGAAGAAGTGAGGAGGAGAAGAGGTAGAAGTGGCTGGAAGGAGGGTATTTATACCCGCCTAATTTCTCATAGTGTCAAGTTTAGTCCCCGCACTTTGCCCCCGGGTTTCCAAATTTGTTTCGGTTGAAAACGTTATAATTTTAGTCTTGTTTTATTGACGATAAAATGTTATTAATGTTATTTATAATTTAAAAATGATTTTATTCGTGATAATTATTTTATTATAAAAATGACGTGTTCAGTGCTAACGGGCAAATCTTGGGGAACGTCTTATGATAACGACAAGTCAAGCAACAATATCTCGCATATAAGGGCAACTAAGTAAAAAAAATATGGTATTCACGTAGATGGTTCGTCATAATGAGGAATGACTGTTAACAAAGGTTAAGCAAAACATGTTAAATGACGGACCTTTGGTGACGGATGTCACAACACTATACGAACGAACTATTAGGCGATTAACCCTCATACGTGCGACTGAACCATCATGCGAATGGACCTATGCGACCGAATCCCTCAATCGCATGGCTTGTCAGGCGATTGAGCCCCACCCGTACGACTGAGCCTCAATCGTACGATTGAACATCAGTTTTCCCACAGTCGTGCGACTGGCCCTTCGGTCGCATAGCCCTAACTGTGCGGCGACTGGAGTTCATCGCGAACAGCAGCCGCGACCTAACTCCTCTAAACCCCTTTCCAGCCTAAATTAGCCCTCCTAAACCTCAGGTGTTCATGCTAGAACATCATACAAGCTTATACAAGTCTAAATTCATACATTAAACTTACTAAACTCGATTTCACCCCAATGGGTTAAACATATACTTTACAAAAAAATAGGGTTTATATGTGATCCAGCCCCATAATCGTAAGAAAACATCAAAATGTGGGGTTCTAGAACTCACATTATCAAGGAGAAGATGAAGAGCTTTGATTTGGCTAGCCACTTGACAAATCTCGAGCCCGAATCACCACTCTCTCTTTCTTTCTCTTCTTTCTCTGCTCTCTCTCTCTTTCTGCCCTTTCTTCCCGACTAAGTGTGTAAGTGTGGGGAAGAAGAGGGCTGCCCCTCTTTTATAGTTACAGCTCAGTCGCTCGAGATCCAGGCGACTGGACTTTCAGTCGCGCGAACACCATGCGACTGGACCTCCAGTCGCATGAGCTCCATGCGCATGGTCCTTCATTCGCCCTGGCATCATGCGATTGGGCCTCCAGTCACATGAATTCCATGCGGCTGAGACTCAGTCGCATATTACTCCAAAAGGTCAAACTTTCGGGTGTTACACGTATGCATGTATGTATGCATGTATGTATGTATGTATGGATGTATGTATGTATGTATGGATGTATGTATGAGATGTATTTATGTATGTATGTATGTATGTATGTATGTATGTATGTATGTATGTATGTATGTATGTATGTATGTATGTGTGCATGTATGCATGTATGCATGTATGCATGTATGTATGTATGCATGTATATATGTATGCATGTATGGACGTATGTATGTATGGATGTATGGATGTATGTATGTATGTATGCATGTATGCATGTATGTATGTATGTATGTATCTATGTATGTGTGCATGTATGCAATTATGCATGTATGTATGTATGCATGTATGTATGTACGCATGTATGTGTGTATGTATGTATGTATGTATGTATATATGTATGGATGTATGTATGTATGTATTCATGGATGTATGTATGTATGTATGCATGCATGCGTGTATGTATGTATGTATGTGTGCATGCATGCATGTATTTATGCATGCATGTATGTATGTATGTATGTATTTATGTATGTATTTATGTATTTATGTATGTATGTATTTATGTATGTATGTATGTATGTATGTATGTATGTATGTATGTTTGTATGTTATGTACGTATGTATGTCATGTACGTATGTATGTATGTATGCATGTATATATGTATGTATGCATGTATATATGTATGTATGTATGTATGTATGCATGTATGCATGGATACATGTATGTATGCATGCATGCATGCATGGATACATGTATGTATGCATGCATGCATGTATACATGTATGTATGCATGCATGCATGTATTGTAGGATTCTATATGCCCAAAACACATAGAATATTGATGTGGTTAGTACGTTATGATCCATGTCAGGTTATACCATATAACAAGCTTAGCAAACACCAATTAATATTTAATTCATGATATGATCATGCAATTAAATATTTACACCAATTTAGAAAATGGGTTTTCTAAATATGTTGCATATGAGATGGAACAATTTATTAGGATATTTTGTTCAATGATATTATTTGAAGTGTTATTTAAATTAGTTGTATAACACCAATTAATAATGGGAGTATATGGATTATACAATTAAAAGGTTAGTTGTACATATCTAATATATATGTGTGTATTATTCTCAATTGAATAAGAAAACTCTTTTTTTTACCATGTAAACCGTCCCCTTTAGCATGTGGGAGACACACATGCATTTTGTTTTCAACCAATTTATTCTCTTGAGAATCCAACACACATGCCTTATGTCTCCTCCACTAACTAGACAAAAGGCTCCCATCCTTCTCATTACACAAGACATGCAAACAAGAAAAATTCAGCTCTCCTTTCTCTTCTGAAAGTTACGAACTGCAGCAAGAAGAATAGGGTTTTCTGGACTTTGTTTTGGTGCTTCTTCCTAACAAGAAGGTGTTCTTGCAAAGGGCTTGGGGTATACAAGCTTGAGGACTTCTACTCTTGAAGTCTTGGCCATTTTCAGCATCATTTCTCCTCTTATTTTGGTCGACTTTTGCTGCTGCAGTAAGGTAGAATCACAGCTCTATATAGCTGTGATTTTATGTGCATTTACATATGTTCATAGCTTGCATATTCACATAAATGATCCTTTGTTCTTTGGCTTTGTTTTATACATTAATATGGTCATCTAATGAACATATTTTTAGCTTATAAAAAGTTTATAAAGTAGTAATTCCGCTGCGTTTTCAGAAAGTTTAAATGGTTAAACTATGATTTTATGTTCTAGCAAACACAACAATGGCATCAAGAGCCGGTTATGTGAATAGCTTGCTTGTTCTTATCCTTTAAAAATCATTTTAAAGGATGTTAATCAACTAATTAGGGGCTGATTTTGGTTGATTTAATAAACCCCAAGTCTTTCAAAGTTATATCTTCATGCTTATGATTAAACTTTGAAAGATAGGAATGTCAATTGGTTGATATGTTTGGTTGTTGTTTGTTTGGACAAACAAACCCAAATTTTCAGTTTATGTTGGCTGAAAATTTAGGGTTTGATGGGGTTTATTTTGTTTATTGAATAATGTTTATGATTGTTCATATGATAGTGCATAACCTAGCCTTTGGCCCAATGTTATTTGGATGATTGGAATGGTTGTTTTAATTCATTCAATTGGGTTGTAATATTTATGTTTATTATTTGGGTTGTAATTATTTATTCATTTGGTTATGTAATAAATAGATTAGGTGCATTTCTTTTATTAGAAAAATGTATTAGGATATAATTTTTGTAAAAGGAAGATCCACAAGATCAAGACCCAAAGATGGACATCAAAGACATGGACCTTGAAGTATTTGGATATGGATTCAAGTGTGAGTCCATGGACACATATAATGTGTCATTACAAACCCTTTAGAAAGACCTTATGACAACACTTGTGATGGCAAACAAGTGTTGTCAACTTAGTAGCTATGGTTAAGCACTCATGTTTATATGTTTATGCTTGTTTGAATGTTTGTTGTTTGATTGTTTGGTTGATATTTAGACATATATTACAAACTCATTAACAAACATAACAAGATGAAAATTGATGGTTCTTAATCATTAAAAGTTAATAAAAGGTTATTAAAAAGGATTAATGATTTTATAATAAAATGGGTTTTATTAAAAGAACCATAGGGTATCTTGTATTTGAAAGCATGCAAATACAAGTACATAGAGTTTTCTAAACTAGAATTATGAAACCTCTAGATATTCAAATCCCTTTTAAAATAAGTCAAACACCATCCTCTTATACAACACGAATCATTTGAGAACTTGATGTGGGATAAAGGTCACCTAACAACATTAGAGGGAACTTATGAGTTTGAGGTGGGTTTGCCATATTTATGGGATAAAGGTCACCTAACCACTAATATTAGCAAATCCACAAGTGTGTCTAGGTAGGATGACTTAATTTGGAAATCATGCATTAGGATCACCGAAGAATGACGTACAAAGGGTGTTGATGGGATAAACATGCATAAGATGTTTAGCCGATCCCATACACTAAAAATTGTAATAGGTTACAATTGTCAAACGTTGACTACCTTGTTAATTTAAATGAAGGTATAAAGGTCACCTAACCGATATTTAAATGTAACGTTGGATTCTAGATTTTAATTATTAATTGTCTATGAGACGTAAAGTGTATTAATGACTAAAATGTAATTTTTTAGAAATACTAATAAGAACTTTGTTAATTTGGTAGAATGGCCGCAAACAACAACAACA
This sequence comes from Flaveria linearis, assembly GCA_024085815.1. Taxonomy (NCBI): domain Eukaryota; kingdom Viridiplantae; phylum Streptophyta; class Magnoliopsida; order Asterales; family Asteraceae; genus Flaveria; species Flaveria linearis. The sequence continues at coordinate 51,680,496 of CM044013.1, forward strand.
CAAACCCGACCGTCCATAACCTATCACTAAGAACAATCCTTTAAAAGGAACGTCTAAACCATGGGAACTTCATGGATTGGTACCAAAACTTGAGAATCGTTCTCAAGCAAGAAAAGAAGTCCTATGTGTTAGACGATCCCATTCCCGATCAACCCGATGAAAATGACGATGAGGCCTTTGCCGAGTGGGTCAAGTACACCGAGGACTCTATGCAAGTCGTATGTCTCATGCTAGCAAGTATGATTCCCGATTTGCAAAAGGACTTTGAGGACAACAATGCCTATGACATGATCACCTAGTTGAAGGAAATGTTCCAACAACAATCAAGGGTGGAGCGCTTCGAAACGTTTCGAGCACTCCATGCATGTCGGATGGACGAGACCCAATCGGTGTCATCTTATGTTCTTAAGATGAAGAGCCATATTGATCGCCTCGAAAGGCTTAACTATCGTGTGTCCAATGAGTTGGCAATGGATTTGATCCTCAACTCTCTATCCAAGAAGTTTGATAGCTTTGTCATGAACTATAACATGAATGGATGGGACAAGAGCATTGGTGAGCTTCACTCAATGCTCAAAACAGCCGAGGTGGGCATGGGTAGAAAGGTTCTACCGGTCCTTACGATCAATGAAGGAGGTAGTAGGAAGAGGCACCTCTCCGACCCTAGGGCAAGTGTTGCAAGAGGGAAGGGGCACGTCAAGGGGAAGGGAAAAGGAAAAGCAAAAGTGGAACAGCCCAAACTAAAAGAAAAGAAGCAAAAGGTTGCTCAAAATAACCAGTGTTTTGAGTGTGGGGAGGTAGGCCATTGGAAACGCGATTGTCCGGTGTATCTCAAAGCATTAAGATCAAAGAGGGATGCGGGGCAAACCTCAGGTACAATCTTTATGATACATGTTAAGCTAAATGTTATTTCTTCTAACACATGGGTACTAGATACCGGATGTGGAACTCATATTTGCAATTTGTTGCAGGGGTTCAAAAGATGTAAGCATTATGCAAAAGGGGAAATTAGTCTCTTCATGGGGAATGGTGCAAAGGTTCACGTGGAAGCCCAAGGAGACCATATTTTGAAGCTTCCAAGTGGTTTGGAAGTTATTTTAAAGAATGTTTTGTATGCTCCTAGTTTAACTAGGAACATTATTTCTGTTTCCCATTTAAGACAATGTGATTATGATTTCAAGTTTGTTAACAATGATATTCATGTTTCTTTCAATCATATGTTTTATTTTAAGGCTATACCTTGTAATGGTATTTATGAATTGGTTCATGAAAACACAACATATGATAGCCCAATTTACCAAGCAACCACCAAAAAGCTCAAATTAGATTTGAGTGATTCCTATCTTTGTCATTGTCGCCTTGGTCACATAAACAAGAATCGTATGCAAAAACTCCAAAAGAATGGTCTTTTGAAAACTAATGAAAATGATTCATTTGATGTATGCGAGTCTTGTTTACAAGGTAAAATGACAAAGGCCCCTTTTAGTGGGACTAATGAAAGGGCAAAGGATTTATTAGGAATCATACATTCGGATGTATGTGGACCTTTTAAACCAATAACTAGGAATGGTGAAAGATACTTCATTACCTTTACCGATGACTATAGTCTTTATGGGTATGTGTACTTGTTAAGACACAAACATGAATCTTTTGAAATGTTCAAAATCTTCAAGAATGAAGTAGAAAATCAACTCAACAAAACGGTCAAGATTCTTCGCACGGATAGAGGAGGTGAATACCTAAGTAGTGAATTTCAAGAGTATCTTAGAAGTTGTGGGATAGTCTCACAACTTACTACACCTGGAACACCATAACATAATGGTGTGTCTGAGAGGAGGAATCGGACTCTATTGGATATGGTTTGATCTATGATTGCTAGAAGTACACTACCTCTATCATTTTGGGGTTTCGCGTTGCTCTCCGCGGCCCGTATTTTAAATATGGCCCCAACCAAGAAAGTGGAAAGGACACCTTTCGAAATATGGCATGGAAGGGTTCCATCATTATCATATTTAAAAGTTTAGGGGTGTGATGCTTAACCTAAGCAATACACTCGAAACAAAATGGAAGCCCGATCCACTAAGTGTATCTTCATTGAATATCCTAGAGATTGTATTGGATATTATTTCTTTGATCCGACAGAACAGAAAGTGTTTATTGCTCGAAAGGCAGAGTTCTTGGAAACTAAGTTTCTAGTGGAAGAGCAGTGGAACTTGAAGAGGTTCAAGATTCACAAGACGATACACATTTGGTTGATACTAGCAATCAACATGAGGATGTTGAGAATGATCATGTGGATGATCAAGACACACAAAACGTTCGCAAATCTGGTAGAATTAGTGTTCCTCCTGAGAGATATGGATTTTTCATGGATGGATGCTATGTGGTAGATTCGGATGAACCAACCACATACCAAGAGGCAATGTCAAAATCTGATTTTGACAAATGGCAAGAAGCCATGAACGTTGAGATGCAATCCATGTATGATAACCAAGTTTGGGAATTGGTTACACCACCTCTTAAGTCCAACATAGTTGGAAGTAAGTGGGTTTTCAAGAAGAAAACCGATATGCATGGAAACTTGGATACCTATAAAGCTAGACTTGTAGCAAAAGGTTTCACTCAAACTCAAGGGGTTGATTATGATGAAACCTTTTCGCCTGTGGCAATGCTAAAGTCTATCAGGATATTGTTTGCCATAGCAGCATATTATGACTATGAGATTTGGCAAATGGATGTCAAAACCGCTTTTCTTAATGGATATCTTGAGGAAGATGTCCATATGAAACAACCTAAAGGTTTTGTCGATCCAAAACATCCTAACAAGGTATGCAAGTTAAAGAAATCAATCTATGGATTGAAACAAGCATCAAGATGTTGGAATCACCGTTTTGATGATGAAGTAAAGAAATTTGGCTTCATCAAAAACGTTGCTAAAGCTTGTGTATATAAGAAAGCTAGTGGGAGCATTATTACTTTCCATGTATTATATGTCGATGACATTCTACTAATTGGAAACGACATTCCAACCTTGGAAGGTGTAAAAACCTGGCTTGGAAGTTGTTTTTCCATTAGGGATCTTGGTGAGGCCACCCATATTTTGGGAATAAAGATCTATAGGGATAGATCAAAGCGGTTAATAGGTTTAAACCAAAGTACATAAATTGAAATGATCTTGAAAAGGTTCAAGATGGAGAATTCTAAGAAAGGTTTGGTACCTATTCAAAAGGGGACTATATTAAGCTCATCTCAATGCCCTAGTTCAAAGGTTGAACAAGAAAGAATGAATGGAGTCCCATATGCATCTGCTATAGGATCCATCATGTATGTAATGATATGTACTAGGCTGGACGTGTCATGTGCTCTAAGCATGACAAGTAGATATCAACAGAATCCTGGTAATAGTCATTGGATGGCTGTTAAGAGTATTTTGAAATACCTTAGAAACACTAAGGATATGTTCTTAATATATGGATCTGGTGAGGAGGAGCTCGTTGTAAAGGGTTACACGGATGCGAGTTTCCAAACTGATCGAGATGATTCTCGATCACAGTCGGGATATGTCTTCATTATGAATAGAGGAGCAGTCTCTTGGAAGAGCTCAAAGCAAGATGTAGTGGCACTATCTACAACAGAATCAGAATACATCGCCGCTTCATTGGCAGCTCAAGAAGCTGCGTGGCTTAGGAAGTTCATTGCTGATCTAGGGGTTGTTGCTACCATTCAAGACCCCCTAGAGATCTTTTATGACAACGAAGGTACGATTGCTCAAATCAAGGAATCTCGTGCTCATCAAAAGACTCGACACATTGAACGGAGATTCAACTACGTTAGGGATGAAGTTGAAAAGGGGAAGATATGTATTTGCAAAGTTCGTACCGATCAAAACATTGTGGATCCATTCACGAAGCTCCTAGATAGGTCAAAGCATGAAAGCCACACTTGTGCCTTAGGACTTCGATATTCTAGTGATTGGACTTGATAAAATTTTGTATTTGAATATGTGGAACTCTTTATTATTTGAGTAAAATTATTTGGTTATAATGTTTCAATTAATGTTCCAATTTTAGCATGTTTAATCCATGAGTAAATTATTTAATGTAAATGTCCGTAGTCGTTCATACTTGTGGGAACAAGTGTGAGGGTAAGATTATTATGAACTTGGATTGGTTGATATTCATAAGGATGAATATAGAGCAATGGGTTGCTACCAAGGTTCATAGATATTTGTGGGATACAAATATTGGACTAACCCGCATCTCAAATTTTACTAAATGGAATCTTATCGATTGATCATAAGTAAATTTGAGTAAAGCCGAATATCATTTGGTATCCTCCGACCTGAGATACATATTGGGTTTTGATATTCACCAAGTATTATACCTTGAGCTAATTCTTCACTGTCCTGAAATAGTGGATAGTACATAAGGGTATGTTCAGGTATAACACGAGGTGTTTGTGAGAAACGTATGTAGTCAAGATGGAATTTGTTCCTCTTATTCGTTGAGAGTTAGATGTCTAAGGCCTGATTAAGTTAAATCAACAAGGAATGATCATTCTGTGTCTTTGGATTCAACATGACATTTGTAACAAAAGGATAGATGATTAATTCACCTAAATCATTTCAAGTAGGATACTTGAATGGGATGATGTTATTGAATAGCCATAAGTCATGCGTATTAAGGGTAGTAAACCGTTGTTAGGTGGTATTTACTGCTTGCATCAATCTTCTATGAATTTTGGGCAAGTGGGAGATTGTAGGATTCTATATGCCCAAAACACATAGAATATTGATGTGGTTAGTACGTTATGATCCAAGTCGGGTTATACCCAATAACAAGCTTAGCAAACACCAATTAATATCTAATTAATGATATGATCATGCAATTAAATATTTACATCAAATTTAGAAGATGGGTTTTCCAAATAAGTTGCATATGAGATGGAACAATTTATTAGGATATTTTGTTCAATGATATTATTTGAAGTGTTATTTAAATTAGTTGTATAACACCAATTAATAATGGGAGTATATGGATTATACAATTAAAAGGTTAGTTGTATATATCTAATAAGATGACTAGTAGACAATATATATGTGTGTATTATTCTCAATTGAATAAGAAAACTCTTTTTTTAACCATGTAAACCGTCCCCTTTAGCATGTGGGAGACACATGCATTTTGTTTTCAACCAAGTTATTCTCTTGAGAATCCAACACACATGCCTTATGTCTCCTCCACTAACTAGACAAAAGGCTCCCATCCTTCTCATTACACAAGACATGCAAACAAGAAAAATTCAGCTCTCCCTTCTCTCCTGAAAGTTACAAACTGCAGCAAGAAGAATAGGGTTTTCTGGACTTTGTTTTGGTGCTTCTTCCTAACAAGAAGGTGTTCTTGCAAAGGGCTTGGGGTATACAAGCTTGAGGAATTCTACTCTTGAAGTCTTGGCCATTTTTAGCATCATTTCTCCTCTTATTTGGTCGACTTTTGCTTCTGCAGTAAGGTAGAATCACAGCTCTATATAGCTGTGATTTTATGTGTATTTACACATGTTCATAGCCTGCATATTCATATAAATGATCCTTTGTTATTTGTGTTTGTTTTATACATTAATATAGTCATCTAATGAACATATTTTTCAGCTTATAAACAAGTTTATAAAGTTGTAATTCCGCTGCGTTTTCAGAAAGTTTAAATGGTTAAACTATGATTTTATGTTCTAACAAACCCAACATGT
>CM044013.1:52288737-52483737 GCA_024085815.1 Flaveria linearis
ACCATACGGTTTAGATTCTCAATATCTTTTGGTATATTGAAATCCATGTTCACGTGGTCAAGATAAGAAGATAGTTACATGAAATGCCGAGTTCAATACTGTTAAACGTTACACGTTGTGCGTTTAAACGTAAGAGTTGAATTGTAGGATGGGGTTAATATTAACAGGAATATTATTTAGGTTAAGAATGAGAAAGTATTTAAACTTTGATGATAAACCAGTTCAAGGATTCAAGGATTTTTAAGATACAAAAGGATGGTTCCATTTGGTAATGCATTACCATTTGGAATCGTTGACACGTCAAGGTAAATTGACTCATTTGCCTTAGAGATTTGTGTATTTTGACCATAGTTTATCACTCATCCCAGAAATCCCCAGGTAAGCATAACAGGTCTCACAATGAGATTTATACGATATGCTTGCCTTAGCCCAAAGGCCTTTTGCCAGGAAATCCAGAATACAGGTGTCTATGTGCCACACAAATTTCTTTGGTTTATGAAATCAAAACCTTGATGAGATTTTCACAGATTAGACATAGAGTCTAAGGAATTAAACCCACGATGATAAGTGTAGATTCCACATGTCGTTGAGAATAGGTTTAGGAAGTTCATTGGTCGGAGAGAGTCAAAAGTCAAAGTTAAGTTTAAGGAGTCAAGTAACTAAGTTTTAAGCATACATAAGGCATTCCTATGCTAAGGCATCAAGTTGCACAAAAGGCATAGCATTATGTAGCATTTAAACAATATGTAAGCATAAAAGTATAAGGATCTTTCTATGAGGTTCATGCAACTATAGTCTAGGTCACCATTTCTAACAACCTAAATCCCTATAGTTATGGGCTCTGATACCAATCTGTCACACCCCAACCTTGACGGCGGAATCATCGAGGCGTGAGAGTTACGATTGTTCACAGCCACATAACGCTATTATTAGTTCCAAATATAATAATCAAGATTCAATTGTAACAATACAAGTAATTGTTCAAACAAAGATACATCCAGAATACAAGTATAAAAGTATCCAGATCATTCGTTTATTTCTCTAAGTCCAATCCTAAATGTGATAAGCTTCAAAGAGTAACCTAAAACATGTTAAAAATAAAAGGTCAACTAAAAATAGTTGGTGAGCATTCTACAGTTTTGGATACATAAGTATATAAAAGATGGCAATTCATGTTATAAATTAGTGAATAAAGTGACTAGGGATGTTATGAACAATGCACAATCAAACCTCGACAATGTTTTACAAGTATCAAACGACGTTAATATTCTATTAACGTTAAAAGTATATACGATCAGCTAAGTGTACTTGAATCAACCAAGTAGGCTTGTCTTACCCATAGATCTATGACTTCGCTGGGCTAGCAATAGTTAATGATTGTACATATAATGCCATAACATGGTAACCACAAAAGTTCAACTAACCACAACTCACAAGTAAATTGCCATAAGTTTACAAGTCTCGAATAAGTTTATAAGTGCAATGATATAAGTTAACATGTTTCACCCCAAAGTGTGAAAATAAGAAAAAGGGGTATAGAAATACTCACTTGACGTATAGGTGTATAAGGTGATAATAAGGATTAAACGACAATCCAAAGTATCCATTACAAGTACCTAAATATATATTACAAGTTTAAGGTTAAGTTTAATAATATGATTAACGCTCAATTAAGAGTTAGGGTTTCATTAGTTTTAAGGTTAATAAGTAATAAGTTTATAAAGTAATTATTTATGTTTTGATTTAATTAAAAGAATTATACATTTAAGCATAAATAATGATAGGTTTTAAAATACATCTTTATAATTGTTTAAACATAATTAGAATGACTTATTGATTAATAACAAATTATTAATCTAACCTTTAGTTAGTATATTTTATAAGAGAATAATATTTTAGAATAATTTATGAAATTATGAAAATATATAATTTTTACAAATATCATGATAAAACTTTTATTATTTATTATTTGAGACAAATAATTATTTATTATTTGAAACAAATAATAATTAGTAAACTAAAACAAGAAAATAATCCAATTGTAATGTTTTGTTAAAATAAACAACTTTTAAAGTCTATCTTATAAATTATTTAACTAGTTTTATTATTTGTTTTAATAAAATAAAATAAAATATTAAGATATTATAAGAAATAAATTTTCAAAAATTTGTTTGATGTGAAAAAAAAATATTTAAAGTTTATAAAACTTATTTTTATAATTTTTAGAAATTTTTATATATTTTTTTAAAGGCTAAAAAGCCCTAAAAAATAAAGTGGGGTTGCCCGGGTTCGAACCCAGGACCTCGATTGTGCAATGGGGATCGCAGAACCAGTAAACCAAGGCCGTGGTCGCGGTTTAAACTCGGTTCTAAATTCTGAAAAGCAATCCATACAGACTGCCCCCGACCCATGAGCCCTAGATTTCGATTGATCCCAAATTGAACACCAATTCGTTTTTGTTAACGTTGATAAACATGGGGCTTTTGTTCCCCATGTAAAATCGAATGTATAGGTAGGTTTATTTGCCCGTATGATGATGGATTGAAGGTGTTCGATACGAAGAACAGGTCGCGGTTGTCTTGAGTCCAATCGATGAGCAATCCTCAATGGTAATTAAATCAACCTCTTGGGTAGCTTCTTAAAGAGTAAATGGTGATTTACCCTCAATCAATTTGGTGTTTTGAAGTCCCGAAGGTGGTCTTCGACCAAGTTGCAGGTCGACAATGAAGATGATGATCGGTGGAGTGATTTCGAGTGTTTCTGATCAAATTAAACTCGGTGGGAGGTTATAAATGATTAAAAGATTGTGTGTGCGGATTTAATTTGATTATTACAGTGTTAGTGCGATCGATTGGGTTGTAAAAGGTGCCGACAGCGCGGGTGGAAGTGGATCGCACTGAACAATTCAAAATTTGAATTGTTTTTGGGGCATGAGTTCGAATTATCCACGTGGGTGTGTCGGGGGTGGTTGATTGGGTTAAAATCGACTGGTTTTTGGTGTCGTAGGCTCGCCGGAGATCGGTGGCCGGCGGCAAGAGATCGACGGGGAGAGTGGGGGGCGGTTTGGGTAATTTACATAATTGGTCCCTATGGTTTTTAGTTTAACATTTTATATGTAAACTTTTCTTTTAAAGTTTCCAAGATTAACAAAACAACCCCTTGACTTGTATAAACCCTTGTAAATCATTATTATTATTATTATTATTATTATTATTATTATTATTATTATTATTATTATTTATATTATTATCATTATTATTATTATTATTATCATTAATATTATTATTTTTTTATTATTATTATTATTATCTTTTTTTATCATTATTATTTTTTTTATTATCATTATTATTATTATTATTATTATTACTATTATTATAAAAATACACATCGTGAAATACGAGATGTTACAGTAACAAATGTGGAAGATCATTTTACTTGGCCGTATTTACTTTAATCAAATCCGAAAGACCAATTTAGCCATCCGCATTTGTTGAACTTCCAACACCATGACAAAAGAGTGTGAGCACACTGCTAATTTATTTTTAATGCAAATACATAACAAAGTTTATCAGCATTGATGTCAACCATATTCAAGAAATGCGGCTGAGTAAACAAATACGGATGAATAAATATGTCCGCATAAGTTTATCAATACTTTAAACATTGTTGTAAGCATTTGTTGTGAGACTACTGCGGGAGAGTTAACTTGTCCGTATTAATTTCACTTGTGTTTTTCATGTATCAAAACTATTACCAGCATTGGTTATATGCTTGGGTTACCTTCACCCGTATTAACCAATGCACTTACCTGCATTAAAATTTGAACTTGTCAAAAATTAATGTTTCTACTTTGGATAGTTTTGTCTGTTTTTGATTTGATGATTTGTCTTTTATGAAGATATGTCTAGTGCTTTGACTATTATGAAGATGAGTCCTTTGGTATTGACTATTGCTGGGATTGTCTATTCTTGCTTGGATTGAATTGTTCCTCAGATATGATACAAGTTTCCCAGTGTTGATTGATCTTAGACTTTTGTGCTTCAAGATATCTACATTAACTAAGACACTATGGTATAACTTCTTCACTAACACAGTCATTTTTCTGATTTTTATTTTTTAAGAAAGAAACTAACTATACATAATGGTCAAAATTTTAATTACTCCCCCTAAAGTTTATATTCATATGGGATAAAAAATTTAAAGATTTAAAATTCTGAAGAGAAACTATTTTTGTGATTTTTGAATTCTTATCTGTACATGAAGAGGAATTATACCTGATTTGGGATCATATCAATCTTACCTTTCACAAGTGCAAACAAGTATTAATAAAACATACATAATCATGAACATATTGATTGAAAGTATGTTTGTCCTTTTAAACTCATGCTTAGTTAATATTTTGATGCTATGATCTTTATCATGTTTTGAGTTGATTGAGTATTCAACATGTACCTCACACTCACCTGCATGAAATGCATGATAGAACTTTTTCACAATTTACTTGATCATGTCATTTAAATTATGACATCTCATTTTGATTGATCCTCATTGGATTATTTTACTTTGATCCTTTTGTTTGTTTAATCCATACTAGGATTCTTTTTCATTTCATATTGGAAGGTGATCCTCTTTAAATTCTTTTTTTTCATTCACATGGAATGTATTTCTTTTATTGTTTCATCCAAGTTGGATGTGTTCCTCATTGGGAATCTTGTTGGATCATGACATCAACACAATGTGCCTGTTTCTCTAGATCTTTGCTGAGCAAAACAGAGGAGAAACTTGTGGGATATATGAGGGTGGTGCAACCAAAACCACACTTAGAACAATTTTGCTGCAACTGTGAAGAACTTTCAAAGATAAATGCTGCTCTTCCCAAGGTTAAAGATAAAGGAACTTCCAAAGGGGAATCATGTCTTCCGAAGACATAATCATCTCTCTTCCAAAGTATCAACACTTAAGAAGATTTCAAGACAATGACTTCCAAAGTATAGAGTCTTGAAGACCAGCGAAAGTATTAGAAGAAGTAAATTCTTCCGAAGTATAAATGGCTTCGGAAGAACTTCTTCCGAAGCCAGTTAACCTTCACAAGAACTTACTATGAACCAATGGACATTAGTATGGTACCTCTGACAAGCCGTTGCAACCTCTAAGACACTGCATGGCATTTTCCCACGACCATGTAGTTGACGATACTTTAGTTCACTGTTCATTCCTTATCAGTTAGGTCATTTACTAACTTTAGTTGGTAATCAAAAGGCAAGTCATGGACATGTCATGACTACCTTATCTAGGATAGTATTTTATTCTAGAAACCTTACTACTAGCAATGTAGTATTTGTTTAGTAAGTAAGTTTCCAGCTGGCTGTCTTTTGTATAGCCGATTGTAGATAGCAGTATATATAGTACTCATTGTAAGCTCATAAGAGCATACTTGTAAGAGTCTTGTAATCTTTGAGTTGAGAATTAATATATAGAAGTATCTTGAAAACCATTTCTTGTGCTTTGTTTACTTAGTATATTATTATCAACTCTTAGGGGATTCTGCTTCATTATTTTGAGGGTAACTTATTGAGTTAAAGAGAAAACACTTGTCTTGAGTGACTTGAATTGATCCTATAATTGGTATCAGAGCTTCTAGGCTCTTGATTGTGAGATCTTACCATCCCAAATCATGTTAACTTTTAACTCGTGCACTCATCCCACTTAAAAAATGGCCATGAACCAGAAATCACCAGAATTTGAAATGGGAACAATGACTATAGCTCCTATCATCACCCCTAAAAATTTCAGATCCTGGCGTATGTGCATTGAAGGTTTGATTAAGTATCAAGAAAGCCAAATGTGAATATCTATCACTAATGGTCCTTACAAGCCAATGGTGGGATCATCAGATGGTAAAGGTGCCATTACACAAAAGGCTATTGAAGATTACTCAGATGAAGACCGCAAGAAGATGGACATCGACAACAAAGCCATGATTGTACTACTTACAGCCATACCAAACTCCATCATGGTAGGCCTTGAGCATTGCACAACAGCCAAAGAACTTTTTGATGCCTTGATTAAGATGTACTCTGGTTCTAATGACTCAAAGAAACATTCCATGAAGCAGCAATTCGAAAACTTCACCTATATTACTGGAGAAACTTTGAGCCAACAATATTTCAGGTATATGGATCTTATCTCATCACTTCAGTCAATTGGTGTATCTCTTGAGAAAAGATATCTATCAAGGAAGTTCATGAGTGCACTCCCTCAAGAGTGGACTTTCTACTGTGTCTCTATCAAGAGAACTGAGAATTTGAACACTCTCATAGTGACTGAACTATTTGGCATTCTTGATGGATACCATGTAGAGATGGAAACTCAGAAAGGCCACTAGATGAACATAATCTCTGGTCCTTCCACTAGCATTTCTCTAGTTGTTACTGAAGGAACAACAAACCCCCAGTCCCTACAGTACCTGACTTACTCCCAGCAGTATCCATGTTCTTCTGCGCCATATATCACTTTTCCTGAGACACTGACAGGATCTCAGCCTCTCGGTTGATCAATTAGATTATGTTTGCAGCGGATTTAGCACATTAATTAGCAATTAGAGCAAGAACATAAAAGATATTTCAAATTAAAGCATAAACATAGAGAGAAGAGTTTCTGCGAAACAATAAATGTTCTATTGGTCGCACGTTTCGGCAATTAAAACAGTATGGTTACCCATCCTTTTATAGGCGGCAACAGGATGGGTTGATGTCCTTTTTCTGACATCACTGAATATTCAAATTACAACTGACAAAAACATAAAACTACTGAAGATGTCAACAACTGACATCTTCTTACAAAAGTTCCTAAGTGCTGACAAAAGTAAACTACTGAAATCCTACAACGACTGAAGAATAAGCTCTTCAGTCGTTTATAACTACTGATACTATAACAACTGAAGAACATGCTCTTCAGTTGTTGTACAACTACTGAAACAAAATAAAACTACTGAAAAAGAAAAACCACCACAACAACTGAAGAAGACTTCTTCAGTTGTTGTGACAAACTCTGAGTCTTCAGTACTTGGTCTTCAGACTTGGCTTCAGATGATATAACAACTGATGACTTCAGTAGATATCATCAGTTGTTGTCTTCAGTCTTTGTCTTCAGACTTTGTGCTTCAGTAGAAGGTCTTCAGTTCTTTAGTTCTTCAGCTTTTGATTCTTCAGTACTTTGTCTTCAGTACTTGAAGTCTTCAGTACTTATAAGATCAGTACTTCAGACTTCAGTACTTTGGTCTTCAGTACTTTGGAGTCTTCTTCAGCTGATATTCTTCAGTTCTTTGATCTTCATACTTTGTTCTTCAGACTTTGTCATAACAGCAGAAGGCTGGAGCTAAGATGCTCTCGAGTTTGACATTCAAGCAAGAGAACACAATAGCTGATGAGAGTCTTCAGATGTTCTCGAGTCTGACATTCAAGCAAGAGAACATTGTAACTGATGGGAGTCTTCAGCAGTTGTAGCAGTGGCATGTGGGACTTAGAGGTTTTCCTGATCTTGGCTCATTGGTTCTTTTGGTCCAACAGACACCAAGGTCTAAATAGACTCAATCAAGTCCCTTCCCGGATAATTGTGCCATTATTTCAGGAAATGAACATTCTAGTGGCTTTCAGTTATTCTTTGATGATCTAGAATGCTTCAGCACAGATGATGTTGAGTACATGGACATCGTCCAACAAATGGCTCTGCTGACGTATAGAGCAAAGAAGTTCTTCAAAAGAACAGGAAGGCAGTTCCCTCAAAACCCAACCAACAGCAAATTTGGGTTTGATAAAAACAAGGCCAAGTTCTACAACTGTAATCAACTTGGTCATTTTGCTAGGGAATACAAAGCTCTGAAATCCAATCCAGGAGCCACTCAAACCTCCACACATTCTATCATACCTAAAGCTGCGTCAAGTGAACAACAAACTGCTGCTATTGCTCAAGAAGTTGACTGGAGCTTCATGGTGCAAGAAGTGACTCCTGCTCAAGCACTCATGGCTAGAACTGATGACAGCAAGGTATATGAACATCTTTGCACTCAGCTTGTATTATTAAAGTCAAACTGTATCAGGACTATAACATGGAAATGAAGTCTGATATTGAGTCCTTAAATATCTTAAAATATGATTTAAAAAGGGCAGAATCTGACTATAAAATGAAAATTGAAGAATTAAAAAGAACTGCGTCATCTTTAAAGCATGTGCAAACCAATTATAGGACTCAAATCAAAGATTTAGTTTCCAAGTTAACTAAGACTCAAGCCCAGCTAATCATAGCTGAGGCTAAAGCAAAGAATTATGCTACTGAAGAGCATAACTTCCAAACCATTCTTGCATCATCCTCCCACTAAAAAAATAGTTATCAAAACAAAGGTGGGTTGGTAACCAATGAAATCGCTCCACCATACTCTTATGAGTCTATCAGACAACCACGATATGGTACTGAAGAGCAAGAGGTTCCATCTGCTGACCCACTATCTTATGAGAAGAAGAATCATACAAGTATGGAAACCATTATGAGAAAGGATCAGGCAGAAAAATCAATCCTCATGCAATGAATAACCCCTGACCACCAAATCTATAAGAAACAAAGCAAGGCAGCAAGGAAAACTGCCAGGAAAGTAGCCAAGTCCAAGCTAAAGATAGATCCAAAGAAAAAGGGTGTGTTTATCTTAGCTAGATTCTAAGTGGTTAGATGATCCAATCTAGGAGAAGAATGTAGTACCAACACTCCTATCTAGCTGAAGGATAAAAACTTGAAGGGGAAGACTGTCCAGAAATGCAAGAAACAACAATCATCTCACCCAATGAAGAATAACATTGAATGCATAATGCATGGTCTGCACAACCACATGGCTAAAGATTGTTACTACAATCCTGTAAGCACATATTATGCAAATAATGTTAAGAAGAAAGAAGTCAAGGAAGGTTTCACATTTGGACCTTATCACACGATACAAATGTTAAGAAAAGGAAAACTTACTTTCAAATCCAAATTGCTTTCGGAAGAAACTCATTCTTCCGAAAGGAAAACAGCTTCGGAAGACAAAACAAGAAAAAGAAAATTCCTTTGACAACTTCCAAAAAGAAGACTGCTTCAGAAGAACAGGTTGTGAATGCTCCTTTCGAGAAGAAAGAAGCATCGAAAGAAAGCTATGATGCTCAAGCTTCATCAAGCTCATCTTCGCTGGTTAACCAAACGATGGAATGGAAGATTAAAGAAGATGGTCCAGCCCAATCCTCTTCTTCGTAAAGTATCATTGAACCCCCATGTCTACATTTTGGTTCAGTTATGTCATCCATATTAGAAGAACCGAAAACAAACAAGGCTTAGGTTTCCAATAGCATGTAACTTTCTCACCTTATGTGCAGGGACATCCACATGACAAAAATGGAAATGTATGGATTGTGGATAATGGATGATCCAGGCACATAACAGGGAACAGATCTCTTCTTCAACAATTTCAACATTTTGATGGAGGACCTGTTTAGTTTGGAGGTGAAACCGGAGGATATATTTCTAGCAGAGGTAGTGTATCCAATCGTAATTTAAAAATTGACAAAGTAAACTTTGTCAAACAGCTTGAACACAACATGTTAATTGTTTCTCAATTCTATGATCAAAAGCACCACATGCTTTTCATAAAACATGAGTGCATTATCCTCAAACCCGGGATGACAATTCCACAGGAATTGGTGCTTCTTAGATCTCCCAGGAAAAGGGATTTGTACAAGCTTGATATGAAAATGCTTCCCCACTGGGTGAAGTATCATGCTTCCTTTCAAAAGCTAATGGTGATGAGTCAACTCTATGGCATAAAAGAATATGTCATGTTAATTTTAAAACCATGAATAATTTGGTTAAAAATAACTTGGTACATGGTGCGCCTAAAAAGGAATTTCTCTGCAAGGATAACTGTGTTGCATGTTTAAAAGGAAAGCAACAGAAGGTTCCTCATACATCCAAAGAAGTTAACTCTATCACCACTCCATTACACTTATTTCATATGGGTCTATTTGGTCCAACAAGTATAATGAGCATTGGAAGGAAATCATATTGCCTTATGATTAGTGATGATTTTACTAGATACTCATGGGTGTTCTTTTTAAGAACTAAAGATGAAACTGCTAAAAATTTAAAGTCTTTTATTCTTAAAATAGAAAATCAAATTGATCATAAGGTTATAATAATTAGAAGTGATCAAGGGACGGAGTTTAAGAATGAAGTTCTTAACTCATTCTGTTAACTCAAAAGGGATTGCCAAACAATATAGTGCTCGTAGAACTCCTCAACAGATGGGTATTGCTGAGAGGAGAAATAGGACACTTATTGAGGCTGCTAGGACTATGTTAGCTGATTCAAAACTGCCTCTAACTTTCTGGGCAGAGGCAGTCAGCACTGCATGCTATGTGTAAAACAGAGATCTTATTGTTAACCCACATGGAAAAACCTCTTATGAGCTATGGAACAAGAGACCACCATTCATTGGTTTTCTTAGATCCTTTGGTAGCAGGTTTACCATACTTAACACAAAAGAAAATTTAGCAAAATTTGCTAAAAATTCAGATGATGCTATCTTTGTTAGATATTCGTCAAGCTCAAAAGCTTATAGAGTATACAACATCAAGAATCAACAATTTGAGGAATCATCC
The DNA here is from genome assembly GCA_024085815.1 of Flaveria linearis. Lineage (NCBI taxonomy): Eukaryota > Viridiplantae > Streptophyta > Magnoliopsida > Asterales > Asteraceae > Flaveria > Flaveria linearis. Next base: position 52,299,417 of record CM044013.1, read on the forward strand.
AATGTTGTTGTTAATAAGCACACTCCTTGTGATAAAGGGAATGGTCCTAATCACATTTTTAATCTAGAATTGTTTCCAAACTATTCTAAACCTTCTTGTCAGAATGTTTCAGCTGGAACAGGAACTCATGTGACTCAGATGATGATCAACTGTTTGAGTTACCCAGACCTCTTCCAAGTTCTCCAAGAATTTTTGAAGCTCAATCTCCCATCAAAATAAAAGTGGAGCTTCAACCAGTTGTCAACAAAGTGAGCCTCAAAACTCGTTGAGTGACAACACAAACACTACACAACACCAAGCTGATAGAAGTAGCAATCAAGAAGAACAGGCAACTGATAAGGCTACTCCACATCAAATGGCTACTGATGTTGTTTCTCCTTCATTCAATCAGTCCTCATTAAATGAATGTGAAACCTTAGCAGAGTCAAATGCTTATAATCTTGGGCAAAACCTTTCAAATCTAGATCTCTCCATGCAAATGGATGTGATCCCTAGACTAAGGATTCATAACACCCACCCAGCTGAAAGCATCATTGGAGATGTTTCTGAAAGTGTGAGAACAAGAAGACAAACTCATAATGGAAATGTCTTCTTGTACTCTTGCTACCTTTCACAAATGGAGCCAAGGTAGAAGAAGCTCTAAAGGATAGTAGTTGGATTGAGTCAATGCCAGAGGAATTGCTTCAATTCAGAAGACAACAGGTTTGGAACCTATGTCGTCTACCATCTGGTCAAGTACCTATTGGCACAAAGTGGGTATTTAGAAACAAAAAGGATGACAGAGGCTTGATTGTCCAGAACAAGGAAAGATTGTTAGTTCAAGGATACACATAAGAAGAAGGAATCAATTACGCTGATGTCTTTGCACCTGTTGCAAGCCTTGAGGCAGTTAGAATCTTTCTTGCTTATGTAGCATCCAAGAACTTTATAATTTACCAGCTTGATGTTAAGTGTGCCTTTCCCTATGGAGATATAGATAGAGAGGTCTATGTGTGCCAACCTCCAGGATTTAAAGACCCACAACATCCCAACTATGTGTGCAAATTGGATAAAGCTCTTTATGGGTTACACCAGGCACCTAGGCTGGGGTACGAGACACTGTCTCAGTTTCTCCTGAAGAATGGTTATACAAGAGGTACCATTTACAAGACATTATACATACGGAAGACCGGAAAAGACATTTTGCTCGTACAAGTCTTTGTTGATGACATCATATTGGATCTTCAAATGACCAAATGTGTAAGGACATTGAAAGCGTTATGAAAAGAAAGTTTGAGACGAGCTCCGTGGGAAAAATGGACTTTTTCCTAGGAATTTAGGTGAAACAAATGAAACATGGGTTCTTCATCAATCAATCTATATATGTCAATGACATTTTAGAAAGATTTAAAATGAAGGATTGCAAGCCAGAAAAGACACTTATACCCAGAAATCACAATCTTTGTCATGACTCTGAGGGGGAGGATACTAATCAACATCAGTATAGGGCAATTATTGGATCTCTGATGTATCGTACAACAAGTCGACCTGATATTATGTTTGCAACCTACATCTATGTAAGATATCATGCTGCTCCAAAGGTGTCTCACCTAGTTGCTGCCAAGAGAATCCTAAGATACTTCAAAGGAGCTCCCAAGTTGGGTCTCTGGTATCCTAGAAATCAAAACTTTATTCTCTAGGGCTAAACTGATAGTGACTATGGCGGCTGCAACATTAATACGAAATCATCATCAAGAGGATGTCATATTTCTGGTGGAAGGATAATCTCCTGGCAATGCAAGAAGCAATCTTATGTTTCAACATCAACTACTGAGGCTGAATATATTGCTGCTACTAGTTGCTATGCTCAGCTAGTGTGGATTCAATATCAGATGTTGGATTATGGCTTCAAATTTATGGAGACTCCTATTCATATTAACAACAAGAGTGCAATCTCCTTTATAGAAAATCCAGTCAAACACTCAAAGACAAAGCACATTGACATCAGGTATCATTTTATCAGAGATATTCATGAGAAAAATCTGATCAAATTAGTCAAAGTTGACTCAAATGAACAATATACTGATTTATTCACAAAGGCATTTGATAAACAAAGATTTAAATATTGATTGCAGCTATTGGGATGATAAACATTGACTAACTTGTCTCATGTGAAAACCTTTTAATATGTCAACTGCTTGTGTCAACCAATCTAAGCCCTGTTATAAAAGGTCTTTCTTTCACAATCTCTTAAGTATGAATTCTTCCAAAAAGAAACATTCCCTCGGAAGATATCTTTGTTTATCTTTCGAAGGCAATGTTTTTAATGTTGGATTCTTTATGCCCAAGACACGTAGAACATTGATGTGGTTAGTACGTTATGATCCAAGTCGGGTCATACCCAATAACAAGCTTAGCAAACACCAATTAATGTTTAATTGATGATATGATCATGCAATTAAATAATCACACCAATTTAGAAAAGTGGGTTTTCTGAATAAATTGTATATGAGATAGAATAACGTATAAGGATATTTTGTTCATGGGTATTATTTGTAATGTTATTTAAATTAGTTAAATAACAACAAGTAATAAAAGTGTGTATAAGTTATATAATTAAAAGGTTAATTACGTAACTTGTTCTAGTGACTAGTTAAAAGAATTGTGTAGATAAAATTGGGGGGAAACCCCAATTTGAAGTGGGTTTTCGGCCGCCCCTTTCAAGGGGTTGGTTCATTTTGTTTTCTTGAGAACACAATTCATTTACTAGTCATACACTCCACCTCCTTCTCTCTCTTACATGCAAGAACCAAAAGGTGAAGAGTTTTCTCTATTTTGAAGAAAAACTCACGACTGGAATAGGGTTCTAGCAGCCCTTCCTGGTTTGTTTTTGGTGTAGAAATCCTAACAACCAAAGTCTTTGCTTGATGCTTGTGGGTATGGAAGCTTGAGGATATATTTCCTTGGTGTTTTGGTCGTTCAAGAACATCATCATCTTCATCAAATCTCACGGTTTTGACAGCTCCTGAAAGGTAGTTTCATGGGTGTTGTTTTGGTTGTTTTTCATTCTTGATTGATGATCTAGGTAGGTTGGACCCACCTAGATTAGATTAGCTTATTTTGTCTTATATGTAATAGGTCTAAAGTTAGATGATTTACATATATGTAAGTAATGTTTAGTTAGTTTTATCTTTGTTTCGCTCTGACCCAGCGAAATTACGAGCGAATCTATATATTCGCTCGTAGTCATCTGATAAAGGTCACCCGGCGAATCTGTTGTTCGCCGCCGGGTGAAATTGCATTTCTGGTCAGGGTAGTTTCGCTCCAGCGAAACTACCAGTGAATCTAGTACTGTTTATATATTTGCAACTCTTGTAACTTTGGGAACAAGTTTTGCAGAACCTCAATCGAAATACACTTTTGCATTACTGCTTTCATAGCACTTCTGGGCTGGAATTGCATTAGTTTCATATCATTGAGCCTTTACTTGTTAGTATTGTTTGACTTTGGATCTTATGGCTTTATTTTGAAACTCATTTATATATTTTGCTCTGTTGATTCAATTTCTGTGGGATGACTCAAGTACTTATACTGAGACTGACATTTAGTTACTTAACCGGGACAAGAAAGCTCTTGGAGCACTAACTAGTTGTTTGCATTAGGACATTTACAACAGATTTGCCAAACACACAACTGCTAAGGATCTGTATGATGCATTGTGTGAGTTTTATGATGGTAATGAAGATCTGAAGAAGGACAAGAAAGCTCAAGCCGAGAAGGAGTTCAATTCATTTGTGGGATACAGGCATGAGAACCTCACTGATATAACAAACCGTTTCTTATCAGTTTCAAGCACTCTTAAGAAGTACGATGAGCAATTAGGAAACCATGAGCAAGTTACTAAGCTACTTGATTCACTTCCTCCAGAGTGGAGTATCCAAATTAAGTTGCTCAAGCAAGAAAAGAACTTTGCTGATTACAAGCTCATGGATGTAATCAACAAACTTAAGTCATTTGATCTTGTTCTCAAGAGAAGAGAATATAACCAAGGAATGATGTCGGGGATAATTCAACCTCAGAATGCTGCATTGATTTCATCCGCTGCAAACTCTCAGTTTTATGGTGCAACCTGTGGAGGTTATGGAGGATCAGCTGGTCATGTCAGTTCAGATAAGTCGGTTGGTGGTACATCACACGTGGGTTCGAGCTCCAAGGCGAAATGATACATATTTGCTGAATATGGGATCAAATCCATCAACTTCTACCGTGACTTGTTTTTTGTCTAAAGCTTCATCTCATGAATCTTTTAAGTGGCATAGACGTTTAGGACATATGAACTTTAAAATTTTAAATAAGTTGGTTAAGAACAATTTAATAAAGGACTACCACTGAAAGATTATTCAGTGGTAGAGAAGTGCATGGCTTGTGCTAAAGGAAAACAACATAAAAATCCACACAAAATTAAAAATCAAAACTCAATTTCTCATCCCCTTGAATTGTTACACACTGACTTATTTGGCCCAATAAGTGTAAAGTCAATTGCTAGGAAATCTTATTGTTTGGTTGTCACAGATGACTATTCAAGATACTCATGGTGAGATTTCTTGCACATAAAAACAAAACAGCTGAAGAGTTAAAGAATTAAATTCCATTGATTGTGGTTCGGGGGAAGAGGAAGGTTCAAGCCATCAGAAGTGATAACGGAACTGAGTTCCGAAATCATATCTTCAATTCTTTCTGTGAGCAAAGAGGTATTCTCAGACAGTTCAGTGTTGCAAGGATACCACAAAAGAATGGTGTCGCCGAAAGGAAAAACAGAACTCTCGTGGAAGCAGCCAGGACTATGTTGATTGAGTCAAAGCTTCCAATTATCTTCTGGGCAGAAGCAGTAACTTGTGTAGCTTACATTCTAAATAGAGTACTAATCGTCAAAGAAAAGATGAAGACATCATATCAGCTGTTTCGTGGTATCAAACCCTTGATTGATTTTCTGCGCCCATTTGGATGCTCTTGTACTCTGCTGAATACTCAAGATCAGAAGACGAAGTTTGGAGCAGTTTCTGATAAATGCTTCTTTATGGGGTACTTATAGACACAAAAACGTATCATGTGTACAACAAACGGACGCAGATTGTGCAAGAATCATATTATGATGATTGGCAGGAATCTAACTCCACAAGCATTGGAAGTGAACCAGCATGGTTTTTCGATTCTACCACCGTCTTCAATTCATTCAATCTCCCAAATCCTGATGATGATGACATCACTCCTCACACATCTGTTAATCCAATTCCACCACAACCACAGCCAGACATCACTTCATTACCTCACGTATCATTTGATATTCCATCCTCTCCACCACCACCATCTAATCCCTCATCTTCATCCAACCCAATCTCTCCATCAGATGTTCCATCCTCATCAAATTCCAATCCAATTCCCATTACCAACCCAATTCCACTTTCTGATTCCATCTCCCAGACAAGCTCATCCATTCCATCTCAACCATCCAATTTCACATCTACACCCCAATCCAATCCATCAATGCTTAACACAAACTTTAAGACCTTAAAAGACCATACACATGATTACATCATTGGATCAATTACTGATGGCGTGAGGACTCGAAGTCAAAGTGGGTTGATTAACAAGTGTCTCTATTCTGCTTTCTTATCTAAAATTGCTCCAAAGAATTATAAACAGGCACTTGAAGATCCAAGTTGGGTCGAGTCTATGAAGATGGAGTTGCAACAATTCAGAAAGCTGAAGGTTTGGGAATTAGTTGACCTTCCTTCCAACAAAGGTCCCATTGGTACCAAATGGGTGTTTCGGAACAAGCCGGACGATCGTGGTATAGTTATTAGAAACAAGGCTCGTTTAGTTATTCAAGGTTTTGCTCAAGAGGAAGGAATAGACTACACTGAAGTGTTCGCTCCAGTTGCGCGCATTGAAGCCATCAGAATCTTTCTGGCACACGCAGCCCACAAGAACTTCAAAGTTTTTCAGATGGATGTTAAGTGTGCCTTTCTATATGGAGACATTGATGAGGAGATCTATGTATGTCAACCACCAGGTTTTGAGGATCTAGACCATCCAGACAAAGTGTACAAGTTAGACAAATCATTGTATGGGTTGCATCAAGCTCCCCCTATCTGGTATGAAACCCTGACACAGTATCTGCTCAGCAAAGGTTTCTCTCGCGGGACTATAGATATGACACTGTTCAAGAAAGAAGTTGATGGTGAAATGTTAATAGTTCAGGTGTATGTTGATGATATTATCTTTGGATCATCAGATGAGAAGCCGTGTAGAGAATTTGAAGAAGTGATGAAGGATAGATTCGAAATGAGCATGATGCGGGAGATGTGCTTCTTCTTAGGCTTACAGGTGGAACAAAGATCTGAAGTCATTCTTATTCACCAAGAGAAGTACATCGAAGAAATCCTCATGAAGTTCCAAATGGAGAACTCAGCCACAAAACTGACCCCCTTCACTGCTCAAACATGCTTGACGCCTTACGAAAATGGGAAGTCCGTGGATGCTCATTGTTACCGCTCAATAATCGAATCTCTCATGTACCTTACCGCTAGTTGTCCAGACATTACATTCGGGGTGTGCTACTGTGCTTGTTTCCAGGCTAACCCTAAAGAATCACATGAAAAAGCTGTTAAACGCATTTTTCGTTACCTTGGGGGTTCCTCCCGCTTGGGTCTTTTGTACCGAAAAGGTGGGAACTTTGATTTACATGCTTATTCTGATTGTGATCATGGTGGTTGTAGGATAAATAGAGAATCAGTCATTGGTGGATGTCAATATCGGGGTGATTGTCTTGTTTCATGGCAAAGCAAGAAGCAAACAACCGTCTCCTTATCCACAGGGGAAGTTGAATACATCGCTGCATCAAGCTGCTGCTGCCAAGTGCTCTGGATCCAACATCAGATGATGGATTATGGCATTTACTTCCTTCATACACCATTATTTTGTGATAATGATGCTGCAGTTGGAATTGCCAAGAATCCTATTCATCATACTCGAACCAAGCACATCGAAACAAGAATTCATGCCATCCGTGATGCCCAGGAAAAGGGATTCATTGATATCATTCCAATTGAAAGAAGAAAACAAAAGGCTGATCTTTTCATAAAAACTTTTGATAAACCATGTTTTTATGAACTGATCTCCATATTGGGATTGATATCTTTCTCACAAATCTTTTCCTGGCAATAGAATCTGTTTAACCTATATATGTACATATTTTCTTTCTTGTCTTGTTTTGTTGTCTGCCTTGAGAATTTTTATGTCCCATATCTCTTTACTCTTTGTCTTTTCTTTTACTTTGTTTGTTAAGAAATCATGAAAACAGAATTTTTCTATTAAATTAGCTATCAAATGAAAATTTCGGGGGAGATTAATGATAATAATAAGTTTTTAAATTTTTATTCTCTCAGGAATTCAAGAAAATGAACTAAGAAAGAGGGGAACATCTTATGCTGAGATATGCATGGTAGACTCAGGCCGAAAACGAAGTAAACAAGTGATCATGCAACCACATTATAGATCATAACTCAGTAATAAGGATTATCCTCATGATATTTTGGTCTGCAAAAAGATACAAGTCTTGTCTAAAACTTGGTTGAGAGTTGGTAATTGCTGTTTTGCACCAGTACTGAGTTTACTTTTGGGATCAGGCTATCGATGTGAAGCTTATGGTGTTTCCCACTGGGATGGTGACTCGGTGATAATGCCCTCTAAGTCAAACATTAAATAATCTTAATAACCCATTATTGTATATACATTAGATAGGAAAAGAAGTGTGTTTATCCCCTCTGCTATGCGAAAGCATTGACCTGGAGTGATGATCTTCTCTTCTATGCTAAAGCATTGACCTGAAGCTCTCATCAATTAGTTGTAGGTCTAGTCTGCGTCTCATGTGTATACCTTGCATATATGTGTGTTTGCATCGGTACATTATAGTGTCTCATATGTATATTATGCTAGTCATTGTGGTTGCATTTAAGTAAATTCAGTATAATGATCAGGCAAAATCAATGATTATGCTCAATAAACCTTGATGACGAGACTAGTTCTTTATCAATTATCAGTGGGGACCAAGTTGCTGAGTTTCTAAGATAATTCTGAACATGATAAACAGTTGCAGATCACGAGTTGAAAAGAACAGGGAATGGGTTTAAGCGGACAAACATATCAGCAATCTCGCTAAGTCATGACCCTCTGAAAAATTTCGAGAAAAAGATGATATTATATCCTTTTACTATTTAATTTTATGTTTATTTTTATTTTTATTTGTTATTTTATTTACTTTTAATTCTATTCTTATTAATTATCATGAGTGTTGATATCGTGGGGCAGTAAAGTATTCAAAAGGCAATTATTTTTTTTATTACTATTATTATTATTTTATTTTATTTTATTTTAATTTTAATTTTTATTTTAAAATTTGTCTTTGAGTCGGGCGAAATTAAGATTCGCCATAGCGAACTTATAACTTCGCCGGTAAACTTCAGCGAATCTATGTCCTATAAAACGCACAGTGAATGGGTAAATTCTTCACAGTGACTCTAGACTCGAAAACTAGTGTTCTTAGTGTGAATTTCAGATTACCTTTTCATTGTTGAGTTCAGTTCGTGTCGTTTGCTATAAAGTGTGTTGGTAGGTGTCGCGAACCACGCTAAATGCTTTAATCGGTGTATTCTTCCTCGCATTGTGAGATTTTGCAGGTTCGCTTGGGTTAGGGTTCGGTAACCCTCGTCCAGTGAATTTGTTGATCTTCAGGCGAATTTGAATGAAAGTTCACTTGAACCGAGCGAATTTATAGATTCACCCAGTAACTTTGCTCGTTCACTTGAACCGAGCAAAATTATAGATTCACCCTAGCGAACTTACTGTTTTCAAGCGAATTTGAACTAAAAGTCACTTGAATCGAGCGAATCTATAAATTCACCCCAGTAAATTTGCTGATGTTCAGGCGAAATTGAACGAAGGTTCACATGAACCGAGCCCCCAGCGAAATTATTGATCTTCTGGCGAATCTATAGATTCACCTCAGCGAATTTATTTTTTTGTTTTTGTTTTGCTTTTACATACTCTCATATATTTGTTCTGTTGTATGCTTACACTTTTCTAATTTGTTTTCAGTGATCATGGCTAATCTCAAATTTGATGAAAAGAACAACACTATTGCACTTCTAGACGAGGATAGCCCTAAAGCAGCAGGGTTCAGAGACTGCATTAAATGGCTGAAACAATCTCCAATTCACTATGCAATCACTCACTCACCGTCTATCTACATCTTACACATTCAAGACTTCTGGAGATCAGCCAAGCTGGATGTCAAAGCCAATTCAAACTGCATTCGAGCAAGAGTAGAAGGGAATGATATTGTCATTACTGAAGAAATCATAGCGAGAGTGCTAATACTAGAAGGTGATCAGGGAGACGAAGTAGAGCTTTCTGACAATCAAGTCATGGAAGGATTCAGAAGTATCGGGTATGAAGGACCATCCTTCGATTCGAAGAAAGAGCTAAGGAAGTCCATGCTATCTAAAGAATGGAGATACATAGCACACATATTCATCATGTGCTTAGATGACAGGAAGGGAGGATCAGATGGTCTCAATTTGAGATGGGCCACAGCAATGGTAATATTTTGCAGAGGTCAGAAAGCAAATATAGCCCGACTGATTTTTGAATGCATGTCCGATAATATCATGGCTTTTATGAAAGAGAAGTGGCTACTGTATCCCAGATTCATCCAAATGTTAGTTGATTATTTGATTCCTAACATCCCAAAGCATGGAGAAGTAAAGAAACTTGCCCTGATGAGCTCCAGGATTTTTGCAAACTGTGCTTCTGCAAGACATGACTTCAGTGAGAAGATCACCCATTTATGGGAAAACATGTACTCTGCTGAGAGATGGGCATATATCAAGAAAGTGATAGAAACAGAAGAGAAAAGAGCTGAGGAGAACAGGGAAAAACAGGAGGAAACAGTTAAAAAGAGAAAAAGGTATGCTAAAGAAAAAGAGTATAACTTTGAGGAGGAGATTGAGGAAGCCCTGCAAGAAGTGAGAGATGAGAAGGAGCGGAGAACAAAAAAGAGAGCTGAAGAAAGTAGTCATGCTAAAGCCTCAGAGAGGAGAACAAAACACAAGCATCAGGCATTCACAGAAAATCCACCAAGAAAAGATGCCAGATCTGAACTTGGCCAAGATGTGATTAGAAATGTTAGTGCTTCAGTGGCCAATGAACTGAGCATGATGAAAACCAAACTGATAAACCAGGAGTTAAGGGAGAAAACAAAGGATGATATGATTGAAGGCTTAACCAAGATGGTGCTGGATCAACAAGAGCTGATTAAGACATTGTTCAAGGAAGTAAATTCTCTGAAGGAAGCGGCTGGCCTGCCAGATGTAAGATCTGAAGAGGAACTCAATGACCTCACCGATACCTCGAAATATGCATTTCTGAAGGTGGGAAGATTTTCTGCAGCAGGAGAGGGCCCAAGCTCAGCAGCTGGTACTAGTGATGCTGCAGGTCCAAGCACAAGGAAGGACAAAGGTACAGATCCTACTGATGCTGAAGGAAAACAGGGAGAGGATGATGTGGAGGTTGTGGATGCAGCTTTTGTAGATTTAGGGCTTGACATAGAGAAGGATTTAACAGGTGAAGAGGTTGTGGGGGAGAAACAAAGAATGGAGAAAGAAAAATAAAATGAGATGAAGTTGGTGGATGAAGAGGAGGAAATTAAAGAGCAACTGGTTGATTACAGCTCGGAGCCTGAATTTTATGAAGTAGATGAGCGTCCAGTGACTTATATGGCTAAAACTGGGTCGTCTGAAACTGGAATGGTGGAGTTAGATCAAAATGACTGGTTTGTTAAAGAAAAGAAGGCTAAGGAGATAACTCCACTGTTCCAGAACATCAGAAACCCAACTAGAAGAGAGTGATAAAACGATCTTCAGCTGGAAATATAATTCTGAGCACAAATTGTTTATGATCAAAAGAAGGGGAGGAGGAATCTCTTATGTACACAAAAGAAAAGCTTTTAAAATCCTCCCAAGATGGGATTTGAGGAGATTGGTAGAGATTCCTTTACTTGGAGCTGAACAGAGTGAACAGGCTAAGTTGCTGGAGAAAGAAATTCAAAAGGGTTTGTCTGATAACTTCAAATCTTTTGGATTCATGAAGATGGAAAGAAAAAGGTCAAAGAAAGACATTGATTGGGTGACTGGGAAAGGGAAAATCATGCTAAAACTGAAACTAGCAAAGACTGTTGATCCTATTAGGATACCTGATCCTCTTCCTCAAGACTGTAAGAATTCGAGAAATGGTTCTGTGATAACAACACAAGGGAAGCAGTGATTAGAGTGAAAGGTGCCCCAGAAATCAGATTGTTCGATCCAATGGAAGTATTTTCTTTTTGTATGATTACTTGATGATTCTTTGCGAGAATCATATAAAAGTTGGAGCTGGAGCTGAAACTTTGGAAGAAGCTAGCCTCTTTATGAGGGTGGCTAACAAGGCAAGGGGATTCAGAGCTGAAGTTCGGGAGCTGTCTAGAAAAATCATTGAAGCGGGCGAAACAAGGATGGATGTGGATGATTTAAGCAAACGGTTGGATCAAACTATTTCTAGAAGGTTTGAAAAGCCTGTGGTATATGAGGCTAGTGGGTCTGGGGCTTGTACTGAGGAGCAAACTGTCCAAAATCAGGAGGAGGTTATAGTTATAGATTCACCTAATGCAGAAGTCAATGAGGTAGCGTTTGTTGAGAACTTTATTGTTGATAATGAATCAGAGGCAGGATCTAAAGATGTTACTAATCCATTGGCCGGGATTGAGTCAAGGGTAGGAGCATTCATTGAGAATTTCAAGGCCGAAGTTAGTGTTGAAGCTGGAGCTGGCTGAGAAGACTCCCCTAGGTGAGGTCCAACCTAGGGGGAGTATTGATGATCTAGGTAGGTTGGACCCACCTAGATAAGATTAGCTTATTTTGTCTTATATGTAATAGGTCTAATGTTAGATGATTTACATATATGTAAGTAATGTTTAGTTAGTTTTATCTTTCTTTCGCTCTGACATAGCGAAAATATGAGCGAATCTATAGATTCGCTCGTAGTCATCTGATAAAGGTCACCCGGCGAATCTGTTGTTCGCCGCCGGGTGAACTTGCATTTCTGGTCAGGGTAGTTTCGCTCCAGTGAAACTATCAGCGAATCTAGCACTGTTTATATATTTGCAACTCTTGTAACTTTGGGAACAAGTTTTGCAGAACCTTAATCTAAATACACTTTTGCATTACTGTTTTCATAGCACTTCTGGGCTGGAATTGCATTAGTTTCATATCATTGAGCCTTTATTTGTTAGTATTGTTTGAGTTTGGATCTAATGGCTTTATTTTGAAACTCATTTATATATTTTGCTCTGTTGATTCAATTTCTATGGGATATCACTGTGATTATTATTCATTAGCACTGAAATCGACCACTAAATGGACCTACATTGATAGCTAGTCCATTCATATATATTTGATCCTATGTTCTTGGGTTTGTTGATGTTATATATTATGCCTTAATTTTCAGTTTACAAAATATAATATTAAGATTTTATTCTGTTGTGTTTTCATGTTTAAATGGTTAAACTACTTTGATAATGAGTCTAACAAACCCAACAATGGCATCTAGAGCCGGATATGTGGATAACTAGCTTCTTATGTCTTTGTGGAATTGGTTTTATGGGACTTTAACAACCTAATAGGGGCTGTTTTGTGATGTGATAATGAATCCCCAATCTTTCAAGGTTGTATCTTACATGCTTATGATTAAACCTTGAAAGATAGATATCAAATGGTTGATTTATTTTGTTTGGACAAAAACCCTAAATTATTGGTTTATGTTGGCCGAAAATATTTAGGGTTAAATGGGGATTCATTTTGGTTTTTGTATGATGAATATGTTGTTTCATATTGGTGCATAACCTAGCCTTGACCTTGTGTGGATTTGGTTTTGGTTGAATGTTTGATCTTGGTTGATTTCATTCATTATGGGTTGTAATTTTATTCTTTTGTGCTTGCATATGGTTGTAATTTATTTATTCATTCGATGGTGATGTAGTAGATAGAATAGGTGTATTTTCTTTTATTAGAAAATTTTGTATTAGGATATAAATTTTGTAAAAGAAGATGCACAAGTTCGAAGCATAATGGGAAGGCACAAAGAGAAGGGCTTAAAGCATTCGGATGCAAGTTCAAGTGGGGGTCATTGGAGATCCTAACTTTTGTGTTGTATTAACCCTTAGGAAAGACCAAATGACAACACTTGTGGTGGCAAACAAGTGTGGTCAACTTAGTGGCTATGGTTATGCATTTGTGATTGTATCATTATGCTTGTTTGTTTGTTTGTTATATGATGGTTGTTTGATATTTGGATGTGCATAACAAACTTATTAACAAACAAAACAAGCTGAAAATTTACGGCTCCTAATCATTAAGTGATTAATAAAAGGTTATTAAAAGGATTAATGATTTTAATAAAAGGGTTTTTACTAAAAGAGAACCATAGGGTACCATGTATTTGAAAGCATGCAAATACAAGGTACATAGTGTTTTCAAAACTAGAATTAATGAAAACTAAAATCCCTTTGAAATCAAGTTTAACACCATCATTTTACATGACACTCGAATCACTTGAGAACTATTTGTGGGATAAAGATCACCTAACCACTTTTAGGGAACTTGTGTGTTTTGAGGTGGGCTTAACGTATTTGTGGGATAAAGGTCACCTAACCACTTGCATGTGTAAACTCACATGTGTGTGTAAGTAGGACGACTTGAATTGGAAACCATGTGCATAGGGTCACCAAAGCATGGAGTACAATGGTGTTGATGGGATTTTACATGCCAACTAAACATACGATGTTTAACCGATCCCATAAGGCTAGAAGTTGCAATAGGTTGCAATTGTCAAATGTGTTGGATTCTGTATGCCCAAGACACATAGAACATTGATGTGGTTAGTACGTTGTGATCCAAGTCGGGTCATACCCAATAACAAGCTTAGCAAACACCAATTAATATTTAATTGATGATATGATCATGCAATTAAATAATTACACCAATTTAGAAAAAATGGGTTTTCTAAATAAATTGTATGTGAGAAAGAACAAATTATGAGGATAGTTTGTTCACGGATATTATTTGTTATGTTGTTTAAATTAGTTAAGCAACATCAAATAATAATAGTGTGTGTGTGCACATTATGTATAACTAAAAAAAAGGTTAATTATGTTAAAAGATTTTGTAAAAACTTAGAAGGGGTTTTAAAGGGGGAAAACCCTAAAAGGGTTGTTGGTATTTTTTCGGCCACAAGGGGCCTTTCCCTTCTTCTCTCTTTTCTTGTTTTTGAAACAAAACTCCTCTCTAAGAACACACACATCTGATCTAGACTTCTCTCACATGCAAAATCGATCACCAAGACTAGTGTTCCTCATCTTGAAGACGGATTTCATGGATGAAACAAAGTTCCAGCAGCTTTGTGGTGGTTCACGGCTGGAACTCGTTTCCAGCAGCTTTCTTGGTGTGATTTGGTGTTCAAATCCTAGCAAATATGGTGTTGCTAAAAGGGCTTGTGGGTATGAACACTTGAGAACATCTATTGTTGATGTTTTGGCCATCCAAAAGCAGCCTCGGCATCAGGAACGCTCCAAGCTGCAGGAGGGGCGCTCCAAGCTGCAGGAGGGGCGCTCCAAGCTGCAAGAAGGGCGCTCCAAGCGTCCATAGGGGCGCTCCAAGCGCTGGATCTTCATCATACATCCACGGTTTTAACAGCATGCATCCACGGTTTTGACAGCATGAATAAGGTAGTTCATTGTGTTGATTTGGTTGTTTGTTTGCTTCTTGATAACTAATCTATTCACATATATACGATCCTTTGTCTTTGGGTTTGTTGAAACAATATTATGAACTTTAATTTTCAGATTATAGAATACGAAATTAAGTTCATATTCCGCTGCGTTTTCTTGTTTAAAATGGTTAAACAACATTGTTTAGGTCCAACAAACCCAACAATGGCATCTAGAGCCGGTTATGTGGATGATTAGTTTCATATGTTCTTGTATATTTGGATATATAAGGTTTAACAACCTCAATAGGGCTG
This sequence comes from Flaveria linearis, assembly GCA_024085815.1. Taxonomy (NCBI): domain Eukaryota; kingdom Viridiplantae; phylum Streptophyta; class Magnoliopsida; order Asterales; family Asteraceae; genus Flaveria; species Flaveria linearis. The sequence goes on from CM044013.1 coordinate 52,314,567, forward strand.
TTTTGTGATGATTTGATGATACCCCAACCTTTCAAGGTTGTAATCATGCATGCTTATGATTGGATCTTGAAAGGAAAGATATCAATTTGGTTGATTGGTTTTTGTTTGGACAAAAAGACCCTAAATTCTTAGTTTGTGTTGGCTGAAAATTTAGGGTCAAATGGGGTTCATTTGTTCTTGAAATTATGTATGTGGATACATATATTAGTGCATAACATAGCCTTGACCATGTGTGTTTTGGATTTGGTTGATTGTAATCTTGTCATGTTGGTTGTATTCATTCTTTATGGGTTGTAATAATCCTTTTGGTGTTTCTATTTGGATTGTAATTTGTTTATTCATTTGGCCATGTAATAAATAGATTAGGAGTATTCTTTTTCTTTTACTAGAAAATATGTATTAGGATATATATTTTGTAAAAGAAGATGCTCGGGAAGGAAGCACAAAAGGAAGACACAAAGGATGGACTTGAAGCATTTGGATGCAAGTTCAAGTGGGAGTCTTTGAAGACCTCATCATTTGGGTTGTGTTGAACCCTTAGGAAAGACCTTATGACAACACTTGTGATGGCAAACAAGTGTAGTCAATTTAGTGGCTATAGTTATGCACATATGTTTGTATGATTGTGCTTGTTTGGTTGTTTGTTGTATGATTGTTATTTGACATTTGGATGTGCATAACAAACTAATTAACAAACTTAACAAGATGAATTTTATGGTTCCTAATCATTAAGAGATTAATAAAAGGTTATTAAAAGGATTAATGATTTAATAAAAGAGGTTTTATTAAAAGTGAACCATAGGATACCTTGTATTTGAAAGCATGCAAATACAAGGTAAATAGAGTTTTCAAACTAGAATCAATGAAAACTAAAAATCCCTTTTTCAAACAAGTTTAACACCGTCCTTTTGCACAACACTTAAGTCATTTGGAAACTCTTAATGGGATAAAGGTCACCTAACCATTTTGAGGGAACTTATGACTTAAGGTGGTAATACCACATTGGTGGGATAAAGGTCACCTAACCACTTGTGTTGGTAAACTCACATGTGTGTGCAAGTAGGGTAACTTGATTTGCAAACCATGTTGAATGGATCACCTAAAATATCGTTTCCAAATGGTGTTGATGGGATTAACATGCCGACTTTGCATATGATGTTTAAAGTCGATCCCATACCGCTAGAAGTTGCAAAAGGTTGCAATTGTCAAATATTGACTACCTTGTTAATTTGAATAATGGGATAAAGGTCACCTAACCATTATTTGAATGTAACGTTGGATTCTAGATTTTAATTATTAATTTCTATGAGACATAAAGGGTATTAATAATTAAAATGAAATTTTTCAGAAATACTAAAAAGAACTTTGTAAAATTTGTAGAATGACCGCAAACAATAATGCTACCACCCCGCCCGTCCATACCCTATCACTGAGAGCTATTTTAGAGAGGGATCGTCTCTACCATAATAACCTTATGGACTGATCTTGAAACTTGAGAATTGTTCTCAAGCAAGAGCAAAGGCAAATGTCCTTGACGATCCTATTCCTAACCAACCCGACCCCGACGGTGTTAAGGCCGCCTCGAGAGGCTTAGCTGTCCTGTCTCAAAGGAGTTGACCAAGGATTTGATCCTTAATGGCCTAACTAAAAGTTTGAGACATTCATAATGAATTACAATATGAATAGAGCATTGGTGAGTTTCACGCAATGCTCGCAACAGCTAAGGCAGGGATGGGTAGAAAGGTTCTACCTATTCTCTAGATCAATAAGGAAAGGCCATTCCCGATCCCAAGGCAAATGTTGCCAAAGGAGAAGGGCACATCAAAGGCAAAGGGGAAGGGAAGATCAAAGCGGAACCTCCAAAACCTAAGCTTATGAAGCCTAAGGTAACGAAAACGATCCATGCTTTGAGTATGGAGAGATGGGTCATTTGAAATGGAATCGTCCAACCTATCTCAATGAGTTGAGAAATAAGAGGGATGCTGGGCAAACCTCAAGCACAACTTTCATAATCCACATTGACTTAAATGTTATTTCCTCAAAGCACATGGGTAATTGGATACCACATGTGGAACTCACTATTGCAATCTGCTGCAAGGGTTCAAAAGAAATAAGCACTTAAAGAAAGGAGACTATGTTTTGAAACTTTCAAAAGGTTTGGAAGGTGTTCTTCAAAACATGTTATATGCTCCTAGTTTGACTAGGAACATGATTTATGTTTCCCTTTTAAAATGATATGTTTATGATTTAAAGTTAGTAAATAATGGTATTTATATTTATATGGATGATATACATTATTTCAAGGCTATGCCTTCTAATGATGTTGATGAATTGGTTCATGATGATTCGTCCTATAATAAAACATTATACCCATCATGCACTAAGAGAATTAAAATGGTTTAAGTGACTCTTATTCTTGTCATTGTCATCTTGGTTACATAAACAAGAATCTGATTTAAACAATTTAAAAGAATGGTCTTTTGACAACAGATGAAAATTGTTCATTTGATTAGTGTGAATCTTGTTTACAAGGCAAGATGACCAACACGCCCTTTAGTGGTACTAATGAGAGGGCAAAAGACTTATTAGGAGTCATACATTTGGATGTATGTGGTCCTTTTAAGAAAATGACAAGGTATGGTGAAACTTACTTCATTACCTTAACCAACGATAATAGTCGCTATGGTTATGTGTACTTGATGGCACATAAACATGAAGAATTTGAAATGTTCAAAAGCTTCAAGAATGAAGTAGGAAATCAACTCGATAGAACTACCAAAGTTCTCCGTTTAGATAGAGAAGGTGAATACCTAAGTGAAACTTTTAGGGATCATCTAGGAAGTTGTAAGATTGTCTCACAACTTACTCCTCACAGAATACCATAACATAATGATGTGTCTGAAAGGAGATCGAACCCTATTGGATATGGTTTGACCTATGATGGCTATAAGCTCACTACCTCTATAATTTTGGGGTTTCGCACTACTCTCCGCGGCTCATATTTTGAATATGGTTCGAACCAAGAAAGTGGATTCGACGCCTTTTAAAATATGAAATGGAATAGTTCCATTGCTATCATATTTAAAATTATGGATTATGAAGCTTATGTTAAACTTAACACCCAAACCAACTGAAAGTCGATTCACTAAGTGTATATTTATTGAATATTCAAAAGGACTGTAAAGGATACTACTTCTTTGATCCAACAGAGCAAAAGTTTTTCATTGCTCAAAAGGCAGTGTTCTTGGAAGCCAAGTTCCTTATGGAAGGAATGACGCATAGAACAGTGGAATTTGATGAGGATCAAGATCCACAAGCCGATACACGTTTGGTTGACACTAGCAATCAATAAGAGGTTGTTGATCATGATCAAGAGGTTGATCAATATACACAAAACGTTCGCTGATCTGGTAAAGTTAGCATTTCACATGAAAGATGTGGATTTTTCATAGATGGATGCTACGTTGTTGACTCCAAAGAGCCAACTACATACCATGATGCAATGTCCAATTCGGATTGTGACATGTGGCTAGGAGCCATGAACGTAAAGATGCAATCCATGTATGACAACCAAGTTTGGGAATTGGTTGACTCTTAACTTAACTCCAAACCGGTTGGATGCAAGTGGGTTTTCAAGAAGAAAACTGACATGCATGGAAACTTGGATACTTACAAGGCATGACTTGTAGCAAAAGGTTTCACTCTAAGTCAAAGGGTTGATTATGATGAAACCTTCTCGCCAATCGCAGTGCTAAAGTCATCCTGATAAAGTATGCAAGTTAAAGATATCAATCTATGGATTGAGACAAGCATCGAGAAGTTGGAATCAACGTTTTGATGAAAAGATCAAGAAATTGGGTTTCATCAAGAACGCTGACGAGGATTGTGTGTATCAAGGGGCTAGTGGGAGTGTAATTACGTTCTTAGTATTGTATGTTGATGACATACTACACTTGGAAATTGTTTTTCCAAAAGGGATCTCCGTGAAGCCGTCTATATTTTGGAAACAAAGATCTATAGGGATAGATCGAGACGGTTGATAGGGTTAAACCAAAGTGCATACATTGATAAAATCTTGAAAAGGTTCAAGATGGTAAACTCTAAGAAAGGTATAGTACCTATTCAAAGAGGGACAATATTGAGTGCATCTCAATGTCCAAGCTTAAAGGATGAGTAACATCGTATGAAGGACATCCCATATGCGTCTGCTATAGGATCCATCATATATGCGATGATATGCACTAGACTGGACATGTCATGCACATTAAGCATGACAAGTAGATATCAGCAAAATCCAATTAACACCCATTGGATGGTTGTTGAAAGTATATTAGAATACCTTAGAAGGACTAAGGATATGTTTCTAATATACGGATCTGATGAAGAGAAACTAGTTGTAAAGGGTTACACGGATGCTAGTTTCCAAACTGATCGAGATGATTCTCGATCACAATCGGGTATGTCTCCATTATGAATAGGATAGCATTGTCCACTACAGAATTCGAATACATAGCCGCCTCATTAGCAGCTTGGGAAGGTGCATGGATAAAAAGGTTTATCACCAATCTAAGGATGGTCTCTACCATTCAAGACCCCTTAGAAACCTTTTGTCATGACGAGGGTGCGATTGTTCAGATCAAGGAACCCCGTGAACACCAAAAGATTAGGTACAATGAGTGGAAATTCAACTATATAAGGGATGAAGTTGAAAAGGGAAAGATATGTATTCGCAAAGTTCACTTTGATCAAAACATTGCGGATCCAGTCACGAAGCTCCTTGAAAGGGCAAAGCATGAAAGTCATACTTGTCCCTTAGGACTTCAATATTCTAGTGATTGGAATTGATCTGTTTAGTATTAATATTATTAATATGGAACAATTGTAATACTTAACTTATCTATGTGTTTACGATATTTTAAGTGATGTTCCTTTTAGCATGTTTACATCCATGAATAATTTTATTATTCTAAATGTCCGTAGTCGGTCATATTTGTGGGAACAAATATGAATGTAAGACTATTATGAACTTGGATTGGTGGATATTCATAAGGCATGAATATAGAGCAATTGGTTGCTGCCAAGGTTCATAGATATTCGTGGGATACGAATGTTGGACTGACCCGCATCTCAAATCTTACTACATGGAATCTTATTGATTGATCATAAGTAAATTTGAGTAAAGGCGAATATCATTTGGTATCCTCCGACCTGAGATACATATTGGGTTTTGATATTCACCAAGTGTTATACCTTGAGCTAGTTCTTCACTGATATGAAATAATTGTCAGTACATAAGGCTATGTTCAGGTATGACATAAGGTGATTGTGAGAAACGTATGTAGTCAAGATGGGATTTGTTCCTCTTATTCGTTGAGAGTATGATGTGTAAGGCCTGATTAAGTTAAATCAACAAGGAATGATTATTCTGTGTCCTTGGATTTAACATGACATCCGCAACAAAAGGATAGATGATTGATTCACCTAAATCATTTCAAGTTGGATACTTGAAGGGGATGATGTTATTGAATGGCTTTAAGTCACGCGTATTAAGGGTAGTAAACCGTTGTTAGGCGGTATTTACTGCTTGCATCAATCTTCTATGTATCTTCTGCAAGTGGGAGATTGTTGGATTCTGTATGCCCAAGACACATAGAACATTGATGTGGTTAGTACGTTGTGATCCAAGTCGGGTCATACCCAATAACAAGCTTAGCAAACACCAATTAATATTTAATTGATGATATGATCATGCAATTAAATAATTACACCAATTTAGAAAAAAATGGGTTTTCTAAATAAATTGTATGTGAGAAAGAATAAATTATGAGGATAGTTTGTTCATGGATATTATTTGTTATGTTGTTTAAATTAGTTAAGCAACATCAAATAATAATAGTGTGTGTGTGTGCACATTATGTATAATTAAAAAAAAGGTTAATTATGTTAAAAGATTTTGTAAAAACTTAGAAGGGGTTTTGAAGGGGGAAAACCCTAAAAGGGTTGTTGGTATTTTTTCGGCCGCAAGGGGCCTTTCCCCTTCTTCTCTCTTTTCTTGTTTTTGAAACAAAACTCCTCTCTAAGAACACACACATCTGATCCAGACTTCTCTCACATGCAAAATCGATCACCAAGACTAGTGTTCCTCATCTTGAAGACGGATTTCATGGATGAAACAAAGTTCCAGCAGCTTTGTGGTGGTTCACGGCTGGAACTCGTTTCCAGCAGCTTTCTTGGTGTGATTTGGTGTTCAAATCCTAGCAAATATGGTGTTGCTAAAAGGGCTTGTGGGTATGAACACTTGAGAACATCTATTGTTGATGTTTTGGCCATCCAAAAGCAGCCTCGGCATCAGGAACGCTCCAAGCTGCAGGAGGGGCGCTCCAAGCTGCAGGAGGGGCGCTCCAAGCTGCAAGAAGGGCGCTCCAAGCGTCCATAGGGGCGCTCTAAGCGCTGGATCTTCATCATACATCCACGGTTTTAACAGCATGCATCCACGGTTTTGACAGCATGAATAAGGTAGTTCATTGTGTTGATTTGGTTGTTTGTTTGCTTCTTGATAACTAATCTATTCACATATATATGATCCTTTGTCTTTGGGTTTGTTGAAACAATATTATGAACTTTAATTTTCAGATTATAGAATACGAAATTAAGTTCATATTCCGCTGCGTTTTCTTGTTTAAAATGGTTAAACAACATTGTTTAGGTCCAACAAACCCAACAAAATGTTGACTTCCTTGTTAATTTAAATAATGGGATAAAGGTCACCTAGCCATCATTTAATGTAACGTTGGATTCTAGATTTTAGTTATTAATTTTCTATGAGACATGAAAAGGGTATTAATGATTAAAATATAATTTTTTAGAAATACTAATATGAACTTTGTAAATTTTGTAGACATGGCCGCAAACAATAATACTACCACCCCGACCGTCCATACCCTATCGCTGAGAACCATCATAGAGAGGGATCGTCTTAACCATAATAACTTTATGGACTGGTTTTGAAACTTGAGAATTGTTCTCAAGCAAGAGAAAAAGGCCTGTGTCCTTGACGATCCCATTCCTGACCAACCCGACCCCGAAGATGATGAGGCCTATAATGATTGGCTTCAGTATACTAAGGATTCCATGCAGGTTTCCTGCCTCATGTTGGGAACTATGATTCCCGAACTCCAAAAGGATTTGGAGTAGCATGGGGCATATGACATGATTACTCAGTTGAAGGAAATGTTCCTTTAACAAGCTAGGGTAGAGCGCTTCAAAACGGTTCGAGCGCTTCATGCGTGTCATATGGAAGAAACCCAACCGGTATCATCTTATGTACTTAAGATGAAAAGCCACATTGATCACCTCAAGAGCCTTAATTGTCATATCTCAAAGGAGTTGGCCACGGATTTGGTCCTTAATGGCCTAACTAAAAAGTTTGAGACGTTCATAATGAATTATAAAAAGAACGGATGGGACAAGAGCATTGGTGAGCTTCACGCAATGCTCAAAACAGCTGAGGCAGGGATGGGTAGAAAGGTTCTACCTGTTCTCTCGATCAATGAGGGAGGCTATAAGAAAATGCAATTCCCCGATCCCAAGGCAAATGTCGCCAAAGGAAACGGGTACATCAAAGGCAAGGGGAAGGGGAAGGCTAAAGCGGAACCTCCAAAGCCTAAGCTTAAGAAGCCTAAGGTAAGAGAGAATGATCCATGCTTTGAGTGTGGTGAGATAGGACATTGGAAAAGGAATTGTCCAACCTATCTCAAATAGTTAAGAAACAAGAGGGATGCTGGGCAAACCTCATATACAACTTTCATCATTCATATTGGTTTAAATGTTATTTCTTCAAACACATGGGTATTGGATACCGGAGGTGGAACTCACATTTGCAATTTGTTGTAGGGGTTCAAAAGAAATAAGCAATTCAGGAAGGGAGACACGAGTCTCTACATGGGCAACAGAGCAAAAGTTGATGACAAAGCCCAAGGAGACTGTATTTTGAAACTTTCAAATGGTTTGGAAGTTGTTCTTAAAATCATTTTGTATGCTCCTAGTTTGACTAGGAACATAATTTATGTTTCCCTTTTAAAACAATGGTATTTATGTTTGTTTGGATGATGTATTTTATTTAAGGCTATGCCTTTTAATGGTATCTATGAATTGGTTCATGACGATTCATCCTTTAATAACTAATTATACCAAACAAGCACCAAGAAACTTAAAACGGGCTTAAGTGATTCATATCTTTGGCATTGTCGTCTTGGTCACATAAACAAGAATCGAATTCAAACACTACAAAAGAATGGTCTTTTGAAAACAAATGAAAATGGTTAATTTGATAAGTGTGAATCTTGTTTACAAGGTAAGATGACCAAATCGCCCTTTAATGGTACTAACGAGAGGGCAAAAGACTTATTGGGAATCATATATTTGGATGTATGTGGTCCTTTTAAGACAATGACAAGAAATGGTGAAAGATACTTCATTACCTTTACCGACGATTACAGTCACTATGGGTATGTGTACTTGATGACACATAAATATGAAGTTTTTGAAATGTTCAAAATCTTCAAGAAGGAAGTAGAAAATCAACTCAATAAATCTATCAAAGATCTTCGTTCAGATAGAGGAGGTGAATACCTCAGTGAGGCTTTTCAGGATCATCTAAGAAGTTGTGGGATCGTCTCACAACTTACTCCACCCGGAACACCACAACATAATGGCATGTCTGAAAGGAGAAACCGGACCTTATTGGATATGGTTCGATCTATGATGGCTGTAAGCTCACTATCTCTATCATTTTGGGGTTTTGCATGGAAGAGTTCCATCGCTGTAATATTCAAAAGTATAGGGTTGTGAAGCTTATGTTAAGCTAAACACCCAAAACATGTTGGCAACTCGTTCCACTTAGTGTATATTTGTTGGATATCCCAAAGATTGTATAGGATACTACTTCTTTGATCCAACAGACCAAAAGGTATTTATTGCTCAAAAGGCAGAGTTCTTGGAAGCTAACTTCTTTATGGAAGGAATGACGTATAGTACAGTGGAATTTGATGAGGATCAAGATCCACAAGCCAATACACGTTTGGTTGACACTAGCAATCAACAAGAGGTTACTGATGATGATCAAGAGGTTGATCAATACACACAAAACATTCGCAGATCTGGTAGAGTTAGCATTCCAACTGAAAGATATGGATTTTTCATGAATGAATGCTACGTGGTTGACTCCGATGAGCCAACTACGTACCATGATGCAATGTCCAATTCGGATTGTGATAAATGGCTGGAAGCCATGAACGTAGAGATGAAATCCATGTATGACAACCAAGTTTGGGAATTGGTTGACCCTCCACTTAACTCCAAACCGGTTGAATGCAAGTGGGTTTTCAACAAGAAAACGGATATGCATGGAAACTTGGATACTTACAAAGCAAGACTTGTAGCAAAAGGTTTCACTCAAACTCAAGGGGTTGATTATGATGAAACCTTCTCGCCTGTGGCAATGCTAAAGTCACTTAGGATATTATTTGCCATAGTTGCATATTATGACTATGAGATTTGGCAAATGGATGTCAAAACTGCTTTTCTTAATGGATATCTCGAAGAGACTGTCCATATGATTCAGCCTGATGGTTTTGCCGATCCATAACATCCTAATAAAGTATGCAAGTTAAAGATATCGATCTATGGATTGAAACAAACATCGAGAAGTTGGACTCAATGTTTTGATGAAGAGATCAAGAAATTTGGTTTCATCAAGAAGGCTGACGAGGCTTGTGTATATAAAAAGGCTAGTAGGAGCATAATTACATTCTTAGTATTGTATGTTGACGATATACTACTATTTAGAAATGATATTCCAACCATGGAAGGTGTTAAAACCTGGCTTGGAAGTTGTTTTTCCATAAAAAATCTCGGTGAAGCCGCCTATATTTTGGGAATAAAGATCTACAGGGATAGATCGAGGCGGTTGATAGGTTTAAACCAAAGTGCATACATGATGGGATTTAACAAGATTATCAAAGTCCATATAAACTAATTTATAGGAAAACGCAGCGGATTCTGGGTTTAAATCTTGTTAATGTGCTGATTATTAAACCCATTTAATAAGCAAAACCCAAACCATGGATCCATATACGAAATGCATACAATAAAGCAACCATAAGAAGGTTAGAATACAACCTTTCTTGCTGCTGAAAAACAAAGTTTATGCAGGTGTAGATAATGAACTTTGTGGCTCAATCTTCCACCAAGAAGACCTCAAGTAGATGATACCCCAAGCCACCAACAAAACCTTTGAATGCTAGGTTTCTTAACACCAACTTTCAGCTACTTAACCCTTTGTTGTTTGCTGAATTTTTCAGCCTTCTTGCTCTCCAAAACCGATTTTAGAGAGAGAGAGTTGAGAGAGTTCTTTGCCTTTGCATGCAAGAGAGAGAGATGAGATTGGAGAGTGTGTTGGATGATTATGTCTTGCACATTTACAAGATAAAGTGGTTGGACTACCAAACCCCAAGGGGCGGCCGTGGATCCCCTTTAAAATGGGTCTCCCTTTTAATTTTGTTTTATTAAAATTAACACTCTCATCTCTTGGATTTTTATAAATTAAACCCCTTTTAATTTTATAACACTAACACATTATTATTTGTCATTGTTTAATTAACTTAAATAATGAAACAAATAATCTCTCTCATGAACAAATTATCCATATAATCTTGTTCATTTACAAAAGCAATGTTTTAGAAAACCCGGTTTCTAAATTGGTGCATATATTTATTTGTACGATCTTATCAACGAATAAATATTTATCGGTGTTTGTTTTGCTTGTTATTGGGTATGACCCGACTTGGATCATATCACACTAGCCACATCAATTTAATATGTATCTTGGGCAGATCAACTCTTTCAATCTCCCACTTGCACAAGATTCATAGAAGATTGATGCAAGCAGCAAATAACGCCTAGCAACGGTTTGCTACCCCTAATGTATATGACTAAGTTCCATTCAATAACATCATCCTTTTCAAGTACCTTACTTGAACATGATTTAGGTGAATCATTCATTTATCCTTTTGTTACAGATGTCATGTTAAATCCCAGAGACACAGAATTGTCATTCTCCGTTGATTTAACTTTAACAGGCCTTAGACATTTAACTCTCAACGAATAAGAGGAACAAATTCCAACTTGACAACATACGTCTCTCACAATCACCTTATATCATACCTGAATTCAGCCTTATGTACTGCCAATCTTTCAGAACAGCAAAGTACTAAGTCAAAGTACAACACTTGGTGAATATCAAGACCCAATATGTACCTCAGGTCTGAGGATACAATGATATTCGCCTTTACTCAATATCTCTTATGACTAATCACAAAGATTCCATGTAGAAATAATTGAGAGCGGGTCAGTCCAATATCTATATCCCATAGATATCAATGAACCTTGGTAGCATCCTCTTGCTCTATATTCATACCTTATGAATATCAACCAATCCAAGTTCATTATAGTCTTACATTCATAGTTGTTCCCACAAGTATGATCGACTACGGACGTTTAGAATAACTTACTTATTCACGGATTTAAACATGCTAAAATAGAAGAACAAATGAAAATTATAACCATATAATTAAGTCAAATAACATAAGTTCCAATATCCAAATACAAAATTTGATCAAGTCCAATCACTAGAATATCGAAGTCCTAAGGCACAAGTATGACTTTCATGCTTTGACCTATCTAGGAGCTTCGTGAATGGATCCGCAATGTTTTGATCGCTGTGAACTTTGCGAATACATATGTTTCCTTTTTCAACTTCATCCCTTATGTATTGAATCTCCATTCAATGTGCCGAGTTTTTTGATGAGCACGAGGTTCCTTGATTTGAGCAATCACACCCTCGTTGTCACAAAAGATCTCTAGGGGGTCTTGAATGGTAGCAACGACCCCTAGATCAACAATGAACTTCCTAAGCCATGCAGCTTCTTGAGCTGCCAATGAAACGGCGATGTATTCTGATTCTGTTGTAGATAGTGCCACTACATCTTGCTTTGAGCTCTTCCAAGAGACCGCTCGTCCATTCATAATGAAGACATATCCCGACTGTGATCGAGAATCATCTCGATCGGTTTGGAAACTCGCATCCGTGTAACCCTTTACAACGAGCTCCTCCTCACCAGAACCATATATTAAGAACATATCCTTAGTGTTTCTAAGGTATTTCAAATACTCTTAACAGCCATCCAATGACTATTACCAGGATTATGTTGATATCTACTTGTCATGCTTAGAGCACATAATACGTCCGGCCTAGTACATATCATTGCATACATGATGGAACCTATAGCAGATGCATATGGGTCTCCATTCATTCTTTCTTGTTCAACCTTTGAACTAGGGCATTGAGATGAGCTCAATATAGTCCCCTTTTAAATAGGTACCAAACCTTTCTTAGAATTCTCCATCTTAAACCTTTTCAAGATCTTTTCAATGTATGCACTTTGGTTTAAACCTATCAGCCGTCTTTATGTATCCCTATAGATCTTTATTCCCATAATATAGGCGGCTTCACCAAGATCCTTAATGGAAAAACAGCTTCCAAGCCAGGCTTTTACACCTTCCAAGGTTGGAATGTCGTTTCCAAGTAGTAAAATGTCATGGACATATAATACAAGGAAAGTTATAGTGCTCCCACTAGTTTTCTTATATACACAAGCTTCATCAACGTTTTTGATGAAGCCAAATTTCTTTACTTTATCATCAAAATGGTGATTCCAACTTCTTGATGCTTGTTTCAATCCATAGATTGACTTCTTTAACTTGCATACCTTGTTAGGATGTTTTGGATCGACAAAACCTTCAGGCTGTTTCATATGGACATCTTCCTAAAGATATCCATTAAAGAAAGTGGCTTTGACATCCATTTGCCAAATCTCATAGTCATAATATACTGCTATGGAAAACAATATCCAGATAGACTTTAGCATTGCCACAAGCGAAAAGGTTTCATCATAATCAACCCCTTGAGTTTGAGTGAAACCTTTTGCTACAAGTCTAGCTTTATAGGTATCCAAGTTTCCATGCATATCGGTTTTCTTCTTGAAAACCCACTTACTTCCAACTATCTTGAACTTAAGAGGTGGTGTAACTAATTCCAAAACTTGGTTATCATACATGGATTGCATCTCAACGTTCATGGCTTCTTGCCTTTTGTCAAAATTAGGTTTTGACATTGCATCATGGTATGTGGTTGGTTCATGCGAATCTACAACATAGCATCCATCCATGAAAAATCCATATCTCTCAGGAGGAACACTAATTCTACCAGATCTGCGAACGTTTTGTGTATCTTGATCATCCATATGATCATTCTCTACATCCTCATGTTGATTGCTAGTATCAACCAATTGTGTATCGTCTTGTGAATCTTGAACCTCTTCAAGTTCCACTACTTTTCCACTAGTTTCTTCTGAAAGAAACTTAGTTTCCAAGAACTCTGCCTTTCGAGCAATAAACACTTTCTGCTCTGTCGGATCATAGAAATAATATCCAATATAATCTCTAGGATATCCAATAAAGATACACTTTGTGGATTGGGCTTCCAGTTTGTTTTGAGTGTATTGCTTAGGATAAGCATCACACCCCCAAACTTTTAAATATGGTCATGATGGAACCCTTCCATGCCATACTTCGAAAGGTGTCCTTTCCACTTTCTTGGTTGGGGCCATATTTAAAATACATGCCACGAAGAGCAACGCGAAACCCCAAAATGATAGAGGTAGTGTACTTCTAGCCATCATAGATCGAACCATATCCACTAGAGTCCGATTCCTCCTCTCAAACACACCATTATGTTATGGTGTTCCAGGTGGAGTAAGTTGTGAGACAATCCCACAACTTCTAAGATACTCTTGAAATTCACTACTTAGGTATTCACCTCCTCTATCTGTACGAAGAATCTTGACCGTTTTGTTGAGTTGATTTTCTACTTCATTCTTGAAGATTTTGAACATTTCAAAAGATTCATGTTTGTGTCTTAACAAGTACACATACCTATAACGACTATAGTCATCAGTAAAGGTAATGAAGTATCTTTCACCATTCCTAGTTATTGGTTTAAAAGGTCCACATACATCCGAATGTATGATCCCTAATAAATCCTTTGCCCTTTCATTAGTCCCACTAAAAGGGGCCTTTGTCATTTTACCTTGTAAACAAGACTCGCATACATCAAATGAATCATTTTCACTAGTTTTCAAAAGACCATTCTTTTGGAGTTTTTGCATACGATTCTTGTTTATATGACCAAGGCGACAATGCCAAAGATAGGAATCACTCAAATCTGATTTGAGCCTTTTGGTGGTTTCTTGGTACATTGAGCTATCATATGTTGTGTTTTCATGAACCAGTTCATAAATACTATTACAAGGTATAGCCTTAAAATAAAACATATGATTTAAAGAAACATGAATATTATTATCAACAAACTTGAAATCATAATCACATTGTCTTAAACGGGAATAGAAATAATGTTCCTAGTCAAACTAGGAGCATACAAAACATTCTTTAAAATAACTTCCAAACCACTTGGAAGCTTCAAAATGTAGTCTCCTTGGGCTTCCACGTGAACCTTTGCACCATTGCCCATAAAGAGACTAATTTCCCCTTTTGCATAATGCTCACTTCTTATGAACCCCTGCAACAAACTGCAAATATGAGTTCCACATCCGGTATCCAATACCCATGTGTTAGAAGAAATAACATTTAGCTCAACATGTATCATAAAGATTGTACCTGAGGTTTGCCCCGCGTCCCTCTTTGATCTCAACTCTTTGAGATAGACCGGACAATTATGTTTCCAATGGCCTACCTCACCACACTCAAAACATGGGTCATCATGAGCAACCTTTTGCTTCTTTTCTTTTGGTTTGGGCGGTTCCACTTTTGCTTTACCCTTACCCTTCCCCTTGACGTGCCCCTTCCCTTTGGCAACACTTGCCCTAGGGTTGGGGAGGTGCCTTTTCCTACTACCTCCTTCATTGATCGTAAGGACTGGTGGAACCTTTCTACCCATGCCCGCCTCGGCTGTTTTGAGCATTGAATGAAGCTCACTAATGCTCTTGCCCTATCCATTCATGTTATAGTTCATAACAAAGCTATCAAACTTCTTTAATAGGGAGTTGAGGATTAAATCCGTTGCCAACTCGTTGGACACATGACAGTTAAGCCTCTCAAGGAGATCAATGTGGCTCTTCATCTTAAGAACGTAAGATGACACCGAATGGGTCTCGTCCATCCGACATGCATGGAGTGCTCGAACCGTTTCGAAGCGCTCCGTCCTTGATTGTTGTTAGAACATTTCCTTCAACTGGGTGATCATGTCATAGGCATTGTGGTTCTCAAAGTCCTTTTGCAAA
Organism: Flaveria linearis; assembly: GCA_024085815.1. NCBI lineage: Eukaryota > Viridiplantae > Streptophyta > Magnoliopsida > Asterales > Asteraceae > Flaveria > Flaveria linearis. The sequence goes on from CM044013.1 coordinate 52,329,983, forward strand.
TCAGGAATCATACTAGCTAGCATGAGACATGAGACTTGCACAGAGTCCTCGGTGTATTTGACCCACTCGGTAAAGGCCTCTATGTCATTCTCATCGGGTTGATCGGGAATGGGATCGTCTAACACATAGGACTTCTTTTCTTGCATGAGAACAATTCTCAAGTTTCGGTACCAATCCATGAAGTTCCCATTGTTTAGACGTTCCTTTTCAAGGATGGTTCTTAGTGATAGGTTATGGACGGTCGGGATTGCATTGTTGTTGTTAGCCATCTACAATTTTACAAAGTTCAATTTTTAGTATTTTGATATCAAAGCATTTTAATTATTAATACCCTTTTATGTCTCATAGACAATTAATAATTAAAATCTAGAATCCAATGTTACATTTAAATGTCAGTTAGGTGACCTTTATCCCTTTATTTAAATTAACAAGGTAGTCAACGTTTGACAATTGTAACCTATTACAATTTCTAGTTATATGGGATCGTTTTAAACATCTTATGCTTTGTTTGGCATGTTTATCCCATCAACACCATTTGTACGTCATGCTTCGGTGATCCTTATGCATGATTTCCAAATCAAGTCGTCCTACTTAGACACACGTGTGATTTTACATATATAAGTGGTTAGGTGACCTTTATCCCACAAATACGGTAATTTCACCTCAACTTCACAAGTTTCTATATTTATGGTTAGGTGACCTTTATCCCATAAATAAGTTACAAGTGAATTGAGTGTTGTTTAAAAGGATAGTGTTAAACTTGTTTTAAAAGGGTTTTTGTGTTTTTCAAAATTCTAGTTTGGAAAACAATTTTCATACCTTGCATTTGCATGCATTTAAATGCATGGTAGTTTATTTCTTAGTTCCTTTTAATAACCATTTAATTATTAAATCAATAACCTTTGGTAAAATCCATTTTATTACTTATTTATTTCTAAGGAACGAATTTTTATTCAAGTTGTTGATTTCTAGTTATTAACTATCCAATTCCACAATAAGATAAGATGAACATAAATCAACCATACATGCATAATAAACAACCACAAGTTCATAACCATAGCCAATGGATTTGGCAACACTTGTTGGGCAAAACAAGTGTGCCAAAAGGGTCTATTATAAAAGACAAACATGACACAAGGCATTGAGATGGTGTGCTCCCACTTGATCCCGCATCCGAATGCATCAAGTGTCCATTTTGTGTTGTCATCGTTTTGCTTTATTTGGGCTTTCTTTTGGGCTCCAACTTCAGCTCCTAGCTTCCTTGGGCCTCCATTCTTTGGGCTTTGGCTATTGGGCTTAAAACCAATCTTGGGCTATGAGGCCCATTTGGGCCTAAAATGGCCCAAACCAAAACCCAAAAATCTTGTTGAGCTTCTTTTACAAAATATATCCTAATACATTTTTACTAGTAAAAGAAATACAACTAATCTACTTATTATTACAAAGCAACATAAAATAATAAATAGATTACAAACCCAAATAAATAAATATTACAACCCAATTGAATAATCAAACAATATCATAACACAAATACACATCCGAACACAAGGTATTGGCTAGGTTATTAACATCCATATACACATCCAAATATGCAAGTTTTAGAAGTTATAATGGTTCCCCTTTTTAACCTTAAAGTTTTCGGCCATAGTTAATCAAACCGAAAACTTTCGGTTTTTGTCCAAGCAAAACAATCAACCAACAATGTGACTTAGTTTTCTAAGATTACCACATGCATGTAAAGTATAATCTTAAAAAACAAAGGGGCAACCAACAGCCCTAAAGGCTTCGGCCATATGGTGAAACACACCATAAAACCGTGAAATTGTGTGTTCTATACATGTATGCATTCGTATAAGTGGCTCTTGATGCCATTGATGGGATTTAACAAGATTATCAAAGTCCATATAAACTAATTTATAGGAAAACACAGCGGATAATGAGTTCAAATCTTGTTAATGTGCTGATTATTAAACCCATTTAATAAGCAAAACCCAAACCATGGATCCATATACGAAATGCATACAATAAAGCAACCATTAGATGTTTAGAATACAACCTTTCTTGCTGCTGAAAAACGAAGTTTTTGGAGGTGTAGATGATGAACTTCGTGGCTCAATATTCAACCAAGAAGACCTCAAGTAGATGATACCCCAAGCCACCAACAAAAACCTTTGAATGCTAGGTTTCTTAACACCAACTTTCAGCTACTTAACCCTTTTTTGTTTGCTGAATTTTTCAGCCTTCTTGCTCTCCAAAACCGATTTTAGAGAGAGAGAGTTGAGAGAATTCTTTGCCTTTGCATGCAAGAGAGAGTGTTGTGATTGGAGAGTGTGTTGGATGATTAAGTCTTGCACATTTACAAGATAAAGTGGTTGGACTACCAAACCCCAACGGGCGGCTGTGGATCCCATTTAAATTGGGTTTCCCTTTTAATTTTGTTTTATTAAAATTAACACTCTCATCTCTGTGATTTTTATAAAATTAAACCCCTTTTAATGTTATAACATTAACACATTATTATTTGTCATTGTTTAATTAACTTAAATAATGAAACAAATAATCTCTCTCATGAACAAATTATCCATATAATCTTGTTCATTTACAAATGCAATGTTTTAGAAAACCCGGTATCTAAATTGGTGCATATATTTATTTGTACGATCTTATCAACGAATAAATATTTATCGGTGTTTGTTTTGCTTGTTATTGGGTATGACCCGACTTGGATCATATCACACTAGCCACATCAATTTAATATACTTCTTGGGCAGATCAATTCTTTCAATCCATTGATAAAATCTTGAAAATGTTCAAGATGGAAAACTCTAAGAAATGTATGGTACCTATTCAAAGAGGGACAAATATTGAGTACATCTCAATGTCCAAGCTCAAAGGATGAGCAAGATCGAATAAAGGACATCCCATATGCGTCTGCTATAGGATCCATCATGTATGCGATGATATGCACTAGACTGGACATGTCATGCATGTTAAGCATGACAAGAAGATATCAGCAGAATCCTGGTAATAGCCATTGGATGGCCGTTAAAAGTATATTAAAATACCTTAGGAGGACTAAGGATATGTTTCTAATATACAGATCTGATGAAGAGGAACTCGTTGTAAAGGGTTACGCGGATGTGAGTTTCCAAACTGATCGAGATGATTCTCGATCACAGTCGCGGTATGTCTTCATTATGAATGGAGGAGCAGTGTGCTGGAAGAGTTCAAAACAAGACATGGTAGCACTGTCAACTATAGAATCCGAATACATAGCCGCCTCATTAGCAGCTCAGGAAGCTGCATGGATAAATAAATTTATCGTCGATCAAGGGGTGGTCTCTACCATTCAAGACCCCCTAGAAATCTTTTATGATAACAAGGGTGCGATTGCACAAATCAAGGAACCCCGTGCGCGTCAATAGACTAGACACATTGAGCAGAGATTCAACTACATAAGTGATGAAGTTGAAAAAGGAAATATATGTATTCGTAATGTTCACACCGATCAAAACATTGCGGATCCACTCACAAAGCTCCTTGAAAGGGCAAAGCGTGAAAGTCATACTTGTGCCTTAGGACTTCTATATTCTAGTGATTGGAAGTGACCTGTTTAGTATTTAAAAGTTTGAAGCAATGTAATTTTTAACTCTTTCATATATTTGTGATATTTTGAGTCATCTTCATTTTAGTATGTATACATCCATGAATATGTTTATTATTCTAAATGTCCGTAGTCGGTCATGTTTGTGGAAGCAAATATGAACGTAAGACTATTATGAACATCTATTGGTGGATATTCATAAGGCATGAATATAGAGAAATTGGTTGCTGCCAAGGTTCATAGATATTTGTGGGATACGAATATTGGACTGACCTGCGTCTCAAATTTTACTACATGGAATCTTCTTGATTGATCGTAAGTAATTTTGAGTAATGATGAATATCATTTGGTATCCTCCGACCTGAGATACATATTGGGTTTTGATATTCACCAAGTGTTATACCTTGAGCTAGTACTTCACTGCTCTGAAATAATGGACAGTACATAAGGCTATGTTCAGGTGTGACACAAGGTGATTGTGAGAAACGTATGTACTCAAGATGAAATTTGTTCTTCTTATTTGTTGAGAGCAAGATGTCTAAGGCCTGATTAAGTTAATTCAACAAGGAATGATCATTCTGTGTCCTTGGATTTAACATGACATCTATAACAAAAGGATAAATGATTGATTCACCTAAATCATTTCAAGTTGGATACTTGAAGGGGATGATGTTATTGAATGGCTTTTAGTCATGCGTATTACGGGTAGTAAATCGTTGTTAGGTGGTATTTACTACTTGCATCAATCTTCTATGAATCTTATGCAAGTGGGAGATTGTTGGATTCTTTATGCCTAAAATACATAGAACATTGATGTGGTTAGTACATTATGATACAAGTCGGGTCATACCCAATAATAAGCTTAGCAAACACAATTAATATTTAATTGATGATATGATCATGCAATTAAATAATTACACCAATTTAGAAAAATGGGTTTTCTGAATAAATTGTATATGAGATATAACAACTTATAACGATATTTTGTTCATGGGTATTATTTGTAATGTTATTTAAATTGGTTAAATAACATCAAGTAATAAATGTTGGGTTTGTTAGACTCATTATCAAAGTAGTTTAACCATTTAAACATGAAAAACGCAGCGGAATAAAACCTTAATATTATGTTTTGTAATCTAAAAATTAAGGTATATAATATAACATCAACAAACCCAAGAACATACGATCAAATATATGTGAATAAACTAGCTATCAACAATGAAAAACAACCAAAACATCAACCATGAAACTAACTTTCAGGAGCTGCTGAAAAACGGAAGTTATGATGAAGTTGATGATGTTCTTAAACGACCAAAACACCAAGGAGAGGTGTCCTCAAGCTCCCATACCCACAAGCATTAAGCAAAGACCCTTCTTGCTAGGATTTGTACACCAAAAATGACCAAGAATGCTGCTGGAAACCACCTTCCAGCCGTGAGTTTCTTCAAAGGGGAAGAGTGTTCTTGGTCACTTTTTGCATGTAAGAGAGAGAGAGAAGGGAGAAGAGTGTGTAACTAGTTAATGTTGTGTAATGTTCCAAGACAACAACAAAGACATAAAAGCCCCTTTAGTAGCGGCCGAATTTTGCTTCAATATGGGGTTTCCCCCCATATTTTAATCCTCCATTTTATGTTAACTAGTTATTGAATAAGTTATATAATTAACAGTTTAATTATATAACTTATACACACTTTTATTACTTGATGTTATTTAACTAATTTAAATAACATTACAAATAATACCCATGAACAAAATATCCTTATAAGTTGTTGTATCTCATATACAATTTATTTAGAAAACCCACTTTTCTAAATTGGTGTAATTTTTTAATTGCATGATCATATCATCAATTAAATATTAATTGGTTTTTGCTACGCTTGTTATTGGGTATGACCTTACTTGGATCATAACGTACTAACCACATCAATGTTCTATGTGTCTTGGGCATAATGAATCCAACAATCTTCCACTTGCACAAGATTCATAGAAGATTGATGCAAGTAGTAAATACCGCCTAACAACGGTTTACTACCCTTAATACGCATGACTAAAAGCCATTTAATAACATCATCTCCTTCAAGTATCCAACTTGAAATGATTTAGGTGAATCAATCATTTATCCTTTTGTTTCAGATGACATGTTAAATTCAAGGAGACAGAATGATCATTCCTTGTTAATTGAACTTAATCAGGCCTTAGACATCTTGCTCTCAACGAATAAGAGGAAACGATTCCATCTTGACTACATACGTTTCTCACAATCACCTCATGTTATACCTGAACATAGCCTTATGTACTATCCAATATTTCAGAGCAGTGAAGAACTAGCTCAAGGTATAACACTTTGGTGAATATCAAAACCCAATACGTATCTCAGGTCAGAGGATACCAAATGATATTCGCCTTTACTCAAATTTACTTATGATCAATCAAGAAGATTCCATGTAGTAAAATTTGAGACGCGGGTCAGTCTAAAATTCGTATCCTACAAATGTCTATGAACTTTGGCAGCAACCAATTGTTCTATATTCATGCGTTATGAATATCTACCAATCCATGTTCATAATAGTTTTACGTTCATATATGTTCCCACAAACGTGACCGACTACGGACATTTAGAATAATAAACATATTCATGGATGTTTACATGCTAAAAGGAACATAACTCAGAATATCACAAATATATGAAAGAGTTAAATATTACGTTGTTCCAAACTTTTAAATACTAAACAGATCAATTCCAATCACTAGAATATCGAAGTCCTAAGGCACAAGTATGACTTTCATGCTTTGCCCTTTCAAGGAGCTTCGTGAGTGAATCCGCAATATTTTGATCGGTGTGAACTTTACGAATACATATCCTTCCCTTTTCAACTTCATCCCTTATGTAGTTGAATCTCCGCTCAATGTGTCTAATCTTTTGATGTGCACGGGGTTCCTTGATTTGTGCAATCACACCCTCGTTATCACAAAAGATTTCTAGGGGGTCTTGAATGGTAGAGACCACCCCTAGATCAGTGATAAATTTCTTTATTCATGCAGCTTCCTGAGCTGCTAATGAGGCGGCTATGTATTCGGATTCTATAGTGGTAATGCTACCACGTCTTGTTTTGAACTCTTCCAGGACACTGCTCCTCCATTCATAACGAAGACATACCCCGATTGTGATTGAGAATCATCTCGATCAGTTTGGAAACTCGCATCTGTGTAACCCTTTACAATGAGTTCCTCTTCATCAGATCCGTATATTAGAAACATATCCTTAGTCCTCCTAAGGTATTTCAATATACTTTTAACAGCCATCCAATGGCTATTACCTGGATTCTACTGATATCTGCTTGTCATACTTAACTGCTTGTCATACTTAACGCGCATGACACGTCCCGTCTAGTGCATATCATCACATACATAATGGATCCTATAGCAGATGCATATGTGATGTCCTTCATTCGATCTTGCTTATCCTTTGAGCTTGGACATTGAGATGTACTCAATATTGTTCCCCTTTGAATAGGTATCATACCTTTCTTAGAGTTTTCCATCTTGAACCTTTTCAAGATTTTATCAATGCATGCACTTTGGTTTAAACCTATCAACCGCCTCGATCTATCCCTATAGATCTTTATTCCAAAAATATAGACGGCTTCACCAAGATCTTTTATGGAAAAACAACTTCCAAGCCAGGTTTTAACACCTTCCATAGTTGGAATATCATTTCCAAATAGTAGTATGTCATCAACATACAATACTAAGAATGTAATTATGCTGCCACTAGCCTTCTTGTATACACAATCCTCGTCAGCGTTCTTGATGAAACCAAATTTCTTGATTTCTTCATCAAAACGTTAATTCCAACTTCTCGATGCTTGTTTTAATCCATAGATTGATCTTTTTAACTTGCATCCTTTATTAGGATATTGTGGATTGATAAAACCATCAAGCTGAACCATATGGATAGTCTTTTCAAGATGTCCATTAAGAAAAGCGGTTTTGACATCCATTTGCCAAATCTTATAGTCATAATGAGCATCTCTGGCAAACAATATCCTAATTGACTTAAGCATTGCCACAGGCGAGAAGGTTTCATCATAATCAACCCCTTGAGTTTGAGTGAAACCTTTTGCTACAAGTCTTATTTTGTAAGTATCCATGTTTCCATGCATATCCGTTTTCTTCTTGAAAACCCACTTGCATCTAACCGGGTTGGAGTTAAGTGGAGGGTCAACCAATTCCCAAACTTAGTTGTCATACATGGATTGCATCTCTACATTCATGGCTTCCAGCCATTTATCACAATCCGAATTGGACATTGCATCATGGTATGTAGTTGGCTCATCGGAGTCAACCATATAGCATCCATTCATGAAAAATCCATATCTTTCAGGTGGAATCCTAACTCTACCAGATCTGCGAACGTTTTGTGTGTATTGATCAACCTCTTGATCATCATCAACAACCTCTTGTTGATTGCTAGTGTCAACCAAACGTGTATCAGCTTATGGATCTTGATCCTTATCAAATTCCACTGTTCTATACGTTATTCCTTCCATAAGGAAGTTAGCTTCCAAGAACTCTGCCTTTCGAGCAATAAATACTTTTTGCTCTGTTGGATCAAAGAAGTAGTATCCTATACAGTCTTTGGGATATCCAACAAATATACACTTAGTGGATCGACTTTCCAACTTGTTTTGGGTGTTTAGCTTAACATAAGCTTCACAACTTCATACTTTTAGATATGATAGCGATGAAACTCTTCCATGTCATATTTCAAAAGGTGTCGAATCCACTTTCTTGGTTGGGGCCATATTCAAAATACGAGCCGTGGAGAGCAATGTGAAACCCCAAAATGATAGAGGTAGTGAGCTTACAGCCATCATAGATCGAACCATATCCAATAAGGTCTGGTTTCTCCTTTCAGACACACCATTATGTTGTGGTGTTCCAGGTGGAGTAAGTTGTGAGACGATCCCATAACTTCTTAGATGATCCTGAAAAGCCTCACTGTGGTATTCACCTCCTCTATCTGAACGAAGAACTTTGATAGATTTGTTAAGTTGATTTTCTACTTCATTCTTGAAGATTTTGAACATTTCAAAAGCTTCATATTTGTGTGTCATCAAGTACACATACCCATAGCGACTGTAATCGTCGGTAAAGCTAATGAATTATATTTCACCATTTCTTGTCATTGTCTTAAAAGGACCACATACATCCGAATGTATGATTCCCAATAAGTCTTTTGCCCTCTCTTTAGTACCACTAAAGGGCGACTTGGTCATCTTACCTTGTAAACAAGATTCACACTTATCAAATAAACCATTTTCATTTGTTTTCAAAAGACTATTCTTTTGTAGTGTTTGAATCCGATTCTTGTTTATGTGACCAAGACGACAATACCAAAGATATGAATCACTTAAACCCGTTTTAAGTTTCTTGGTGCTTGTTTGGTATAATGAGTTATTACAGGATGAGTCCTCGTGTACCAATTCATAGATACCATTAAAAGGCATAGCCTTAAAATAAAATACATTATCCATACAAACATAAATACCATTGTTTACAAACTTCAAATCATAACCATATTGTTTTAAAAGGGAAACAGAAATTATGTTCCTAGTCAAACTAGGAGCATACAAAATGTTTTTAAGAACAACTTCCAAACCATTTGAAAGTTTCAAAATATAATCTACTTGGGCTTCGACATCAACTTTTGCTTCATTGCCCATGTAGAGACTCGTGTCTCCCTTTCTGAAGTGCTTATTTCTCTTGAACCCTGCAACAAATTGAAAATGTGAGTTCCACATCCGGTATCCAATACCCATGTGTTTAAAGAAATAACATTTAAACCAATATGATTCATGAAAGTTGTACCTGAGGTTTGCCCAGTATCCCTCTTGTTTCTCAACTGTTTGAGATAGGTTGGACAATTCCTCTTCCAATGTCCTATCTCACCACACTCAAAGCATGGATCGTTCTCCGTTACCTTAGGCTTCTTAAGTTTAGGCTTTGGAGGTTCCACTTTAGCCTTTCCCTTCCCCTTGCCTTTGATGTACCCCTTTCCTTTGGCAACATTTGCCTTGGGATCGGGGAATGGCCTTTTCTTATAGCCTCCCTCATTAATCAAGAGAACAGGTAGAACCTTTCTACCCATCCCTGCCTTGGCTGTTTTGGGCATTGGGTGAAGCTCACCAATGCTCTTGTCCCATCTGTTCATATTGTAATTCATTATGAACGTCTCAAACTTTTTAGTTAGGCCATTAAGGATCAAATCCGTGGCCAACTCCTTTGAGACAGGACAGTTAAGCCTCTCAAGGTGATCAATGTGGCTTTTCAACTTGAGTACATAAGATGATACTGGTTGGGTTTCTTCCATATGACACGCGTGAAGCGCTCGAACTGTTTCAAAGCGCTATACCCTAGCTTGTTGAAGGAACATTTCCTTCAACTAGGTAATCGTGTCATATGCCCCATGATGCTCCAAATCCTTTTGGAGTTCGGGAATCATAGTTCCCAACATTAGGCAGGAAACCTGCATGGAATCCTCAGTGTATTGAAGCCAATCATTATAGGTCTCAACATCCTCGGGGTCGGGTTGGTCAGGAATGGGATCGTCAAGGACATAGGCCTTTTTCTTTTCCTTGAGAACAATTCTCAAGTTTCGAAACCAGTCCATAAAATTATTGTGGTTTAGACGATCCCTCTATAAAATAGTTCTCAGCGATAGGGTATGCACGGTCGGGGTTGTAGCATTATCGTTTATGGCCATTTCTACAAAATTTACAAAGTTCATATTAGTATTTCTGAAAAAATTACGTTTTAATCGTTAATACCCTTTTATGTCTCATAGACAATGAATAATTAAAACCTAGAATCCAACGTTACATTTAAATGATGGTTAGATGACCTTTATCCCATTATTTAAATTAACAAGGTAGTCAACACTTTTACAATTGCAACCTTTTGCAATTTCTAGCCTTGTGGGATCGGTTAAACATCTTACGTTTAGTTGGCATGTTTAATCCCATCAACACCATTGTACGCCACGCTTCGGTGATCCTATGCACATGGTTTCCAATTCAAGTCATTCTACTTACACACACGTGTGAGATTACACATACAAGTGGTTAGGTGACCTTTATCCCACAAATACGTTAAGCCCACCTCAAAACACTGTTGGATCTTGTATGCCCAAGACACATACAAGATTGATGTGGTTAGTACGTTATGATACAAGTCGGGTCATACCCAATAACAAGCTAAACAAACACCAATATATATTTATTTTGATGAGATCAAAAAAAAAATATTGACACCAATTTAGAAAATTGTTTTCTAAAACTTTGCTTTTGTTTAAGAACAACATTATATGGATAATTTGTTCATGAGATATTATTTGTTTGTTATTTAATTTGGTTAAATAATAATAAATATATATATATGTGTGTGTGTGTGTGTTGATGTTATAAAATTAAAATTGGTTTTAATTTTTTAAACTATGGAGATAAAGGAGTGAAATTTTATAAAATTTAAAAAGAGGGAACCCTTTTTGGTTCCATTTTCGGCCGCCCACAAGGGGCCTTGGGAACTCCCTCTTATCTTGGTCTTTGCAAGATCATTTACCACTCCAATACTCCTCCATCACTTCACACATTATCCTACACACACAAAGCAAAATACTCTCTCAAAACTCCTTTCATTTTCGGATTCAAGAAGGAAGAAGGAAGAAGCAAGCTGAAAAATTGGTTTTTTCTTGGCTGCATTCAAGAATCTCTTGGCTGATTTGGATTGTTCAAGAGGGGTTTTGTTTTGGTGCTTTACTACCTAATAAGTAAGTGTTTGGAAAGGCTTGTGGGTATCAAAAACTTGAGGCTCTCTCTCTTCGGGGCTGGATATTCAACAACATCTTCATCTTCATCTCATATATCTACAACACTTGTCCAAGAAAGGTTGATTTCTTGCACACCCTATGGTTGTTTTGTCTTGTTTGATAGCACACTATTTCACATACATTTTGATCCTTATTCTTGGGTTTTGTTTATGCTCGAAAATGATGAAAATTTTCAGATTATAAACCACATGTTAACTATATATTTCCGCTGCTTTTTTCTAAGTTTAAGTGGTTAAACTTACTTGTTTTACATATGACAAAACCCAGCAATGGCATCTAGAGCCGGTTATGTGGAATATGTGCTTCAAAAGGTCTTAAAAAGTTAGTTTTCATGTACTTTTTCAACCCATTAGGGGCTGATTTGTTGTAGATAATGAAATCCCTTATGTTTGAAAGTTTATTCTCACATGCTTATAGTATAAACCTTGAAAGATAATAGTCAAATGGTTGATTGTATTGCTTGGACAAAACCCCTAAGTTTTGGTTCATGTTGGCCAAAACTTTAGGGCTGAGATAAGGTATTCATTTTAAGCTCTTGGATGTTGAATATGTTTCACAATTTTAGTGCATAACATAGCCTTGGCCTCTTGTGTTTTGGTTTAGGTTGATTGAAATTGTCATGTTGGTTGTGATTCATAAAAGGGTTGTAATGTTTATGTTTATTATTTGGGTTGTAATTATTTATTCATTTGTTTATGTAATAAATAGATTAGGTGCATTTCTTTTATTAGAAAAATGTATTAGGATATAATTTTTGTAAAAGGAAAATGCACAAGATGAAGACCCAAAGATGGACATGAAAGGCATGGACACTTGAAGTTTTGGATGTGGATTCAAGTGGGAGTTCACGGACACATATGATGTGTCATTATTTAACAGTTAGGAAAGACCTTTAGACAACATTTGTGATGGCAAACAAGTATGGCCAACCTAGTGGCTATAGTTATGCACTCATGTTTATATGTTTATGCTTGTTTGGATGTTTGTTATTTGATGTTTTGGTTGATATTTGGATATGCTTAACAAACTCATTAACAAACTTAACAAGCTAAAAATTGATGGTTCTTTATCATTAAGTGGTTAATAAAAGGTTAGTAAAAGGATTAATGATTTAATAAAAGGAGTTTATTAAAAGGTGAACCATAGGGTACCTTGTATTTGAAAGCATGCAAATACAAAGTACATAGAGTTTTCTAAACTTAGATTATGAAAGCTTCAAATTCTTTACAAACAAGTGTAACACCGTCCTTTTGCACGACACTTGAGTCATTTGGAAACTCTTAATGGGATAAAGGTCACCTAACCATTTAGAGGGAACTTGTGACTTAAGGTGGGGATACCATATTTGTGGGATAAAGATCACCTAACCACTTATGTTGGAAAACTCACATGTGTGTACAAGTAGGGTTATTTGATTTGCAAACCATGTTAAATGGACCACCTACAATATGGTTTACAAAGGTGTTGATGGGATAAACGTGCCGACCACACATATGATGTGTAAGTCGATCCCATACACTAGAAGTTGCAAAGGGTTGCAATTGTCAAAATGTTGACTACCTTGTTAATTTAAATAATGGGATAAAGGTCACCTAACCACTATTTAAATGTAACGTTGGATTCTAGAATTTTAAAATTGTGTAAGACGCATAAAAGGGCTTTAATTATTAAAATATGGACAATATCGTAAATACTAAAATTGAACTTTGTTAAAATTTTGTAGATGGCCACCAACAATAATGAAAATGAAATCCCGTCCGCTCACTCACTATCACTGCGGACCATTCTCGAAAAGGAGCGTCTAAACCATAATAACTTTACTGGTTGGTTTCGAAACTTGAGAATTGTTCTCAAGCAAGAGAAACGATCTTATGTTTTAGACGATCCAATTCCCGATCAACCTAATGAGGAAGATGAGGAGGCCTTTATGAATTGGGTGAAATACACTAAGGACTCAGTCCAAGTGTCTTTCCTCATGTTGGCAAGTATGACTCCGGATCTCCAAAAGGAGTATGAACATCATGGAGCATACGACATGATTACCCAGCTGAAGGAAACATTCCAACAACAAATAAGGGTAGAGCGCTTCAAAACGGTTCGAGCACTCCATGCATGTTGTATGGATGACACCCAATCTGTTTCATCTTATGTACTTAAGATGGAAAGCAACATCGACTGCCTCGAAAGGCTGAATTGTCCCATCTCAAAAGAGTTGGCTATGGATTTGATCCTCAACTCTTTGTCAAAGAGGTTTGACAACTTTGTCATGAATTATAACATGAACGGGTGGGACAAGAACATAAGTGAGCTTCACTCTATGCTCAAAACTGCTGAGGCGGCACTGGGTAAAAAGGTTTTACCCGTTCTCACCATCAATGAAGGGGGGAACAAGAAGAGGCCTCTCCCCGCACCTAAGGCAAATGTTGCCAAGGGGAAAGGGTACGTTAGGGGAAAGGAAAGGGAGTGGTAAGAGCGCCACCACCAACACAAGCGGAGAAAAAGCAAAAGGTTGCTTCAAATGACCCATGCTTCAAGTGTGGGGAGATTGGACATTAGGCAAGGAATTGTGTTGGACCAAATGAACCAATGAGTCAAGATCAGAAAAACCTCTAAGTCCCACAAGACATCACAACAACTGCTGAAAGCTTCATCAGCCGATTGACAAAGAATGAAGACTTCAACAGCTGAAGATCAAAGAACTGAAGATCAACAGCTAAAGACTTCAAGTACTGAAGAATCATCTACTGAAGCATAAAGTACTGAAGACCTCAAGTATTGAAGCCTCAAGTGCTGAAGACAAAGTACTGAAGATCAACAGCTGAAGAACTGAAGTACTGAACATCAACAACTGATGTACAAAGTCTGAAGACAAAGACTGAAGACATCAGCTGATGACAACTACTGATGTTATCAGCTGATAAAATATCTGAAGTTCAAAGTCTGAAGACCAAGTGCTGAAGCTTTAGAGTTTGTCACAACAGCTGAAGAAGTTGTCTTCAGTTGTTGTGATGGTTTTACATTTCAGTAGTTTGTAATTTTCCTTTCAGTAGTTTGTAAAGGACTGAAGAGTTTGTTCTTCAGTCGTTGTAGCTTTCAGTAGTTTCTTTTCTTATCAGTCATTTGTAATAACTAGTAACACTTAGCATTTTGTAAGAAGATGTCAGTTGTTTGACATCTTCAGTAGTTTAGGTGTTTTCAGTAGTTGGTTAGAATAACGGTTTGATGTCACTATCAAGTGACATCAGCTGACGTCATTTCTTTTATAAAAGGAGATGACCTAATTGTAATCCTCGCCGAAGCGTGTGATTCAATAGAAAACATCTTTTTGCAGAATTGTTCTCTCTCTCTATAACTTTACTGTTACATGCAAAATCATTTGTGTTCTTGCTTGTTTGTGTAATTCTCGTGCTAAATCCACTGCGAATACAAGCTAATTGATCAAACTAGAAGCTGAGATCCTTTCAAATGGTATCAGAGCAGGTTAATCATTGATCGATTTAACTATTGACCATTGAAACTGCTCTATTGCTATCTACGTTTGATCGAATTAGCAATTTGCAAGAATTAGTTATAGAGATTGAGTTTCTGCTGCTTCTGGCCATTAAACTTGAGGTTCTCATGATTTTTGAGCTAGATTCGTTTTGTTTACCTTGAATTTACTTAAATCTGAAATGGCGACACCAACTAATGATCCTCACAATACTGGTTCCTCAACAAAGCCTCCGATGCTTGTGAGGAACGAGTATAACATATGGCAACGTCGTATGCTCCATCACTTGTCTGTCAATAGTTCTGGTTGTTGGAAGTCAGTGGTACATGGACCACACATGCCTATGGTGAGCGTTCCTGAATCAAATGAGAAGGTTCCGAAGAAACCTGAACAATATTCGGACAAAGATCTTAAGCTGTTCGAAATTGATGCTAAAGCCCATGGAATTCTAGCTATGGCAATTCCAAATGAAATTTATTCAGGGCTTTTGCATCATGAAACTGCTCATGATCTCTGGGTTGCTCTGAAGGAACAATTCAGAGGAACCAATGAGGTCTTAGCAAACACTAGGGAAATCCTCGCCCAACAATATGAGACATTCTCTCATAGGAAGGGTGAGACACTGACTCAACAGTTTGATCGATTTTCTTGTCTTATTTCTGAGCTGAAAATGGTTAAACAAGAGTAGTCCAATAGTCAGATGAACAACCGTTTCCTCAGATCCCTGTCTAAGAGATGGGACACTTATACCATTGTCCTACGCTTCAGTGTAAATCTGGATACTCTATCTCTCACCCAACTTCATGGGGAACTGCTTACATTTGAAAGAGAGATAGAGCAGAAAAGGAAGTTGTCCACATCTGGCAAGCTCACTGATGACTTTGTATCAGGCAATGCTGCACTGATGGGTCAAGAGTCAGAATATGCTGCATCAGAGAGTTCTTATGATGAGCATATCGATTTCTCTACCAATTCTGAACATGCTTTTGTTGGTGTTGATGGTAGTTCAGGAGGTAGCAGTGATAACCTGTGCTTTCTGATGGAGGACTTGAAGGGCATTCCAGATGATGATCTGGAAGAGATTGATATTTTGAGTCAAATGGCAATGCTAAATATCAGATCTCAAAAGTTCTACAAGAGAACTGGCAGGGAATTTCCTGGTCTCTCTGGCAAAACCAAAGTTGTTTTTGACAAGAGTAAGTTGAGGTGTCACAAGTGCCATAGGCTTGGACACTTTGCTAGAGAGTGTAGATCATCTGGATCTAACTCCTCTGCACCCTTTGTGACTTTTCCAAGCAATAGATCACAGCACAGAGGGCAACATACATCAAGTTCTGGTTATCCATCACCAGCTCAGGCATCACCTGCATACTTTGTGCCTCAGGGTCATATGCCATACCCATACCCCTGCTACTACATGCCTCAGCCAAGTCAAGATCAAGCACCCACTGCTCAGCCACCACATGCACTCCCTGAGCCTCAACCTTCTCCATCCCATCATCATACCCAACCTCAACAACATAGCTTCTTCACCCCAGGAGTTGTTGACTGGAACAGTTTACCAGATGATTTATCTGGTCATGAACAACTGTTTCCTAGTGCTGGTCAACATGGTGGTGATCATCCTTTTGGGAACCATGCTCTCATGGCCCTGGAGTCTGCTGATGGGTCATCCTCCAATGCTTCATCACAGGTATCTTCTGAGGCTAAAGCCAAGCTTTGTTCTGATTCATGCATAGCAGCATTTGCTTCTATTAGAGAGGCAAATGTGGCTTTAATTGATAAAAACTTTGAGCTAGGGCAAACCATTTCCAAAAGAAAAGCTGAATTTGAGGCTGTGATTAATGATAAAAATGATGAGATTTATAAGCTTAAATGCCAAATCAAAGATGATAAGGCTAGGGAAGAAGTACTTCTAGAGAAGTACAAAGACCTCAAGGAAACTCTTGCAGCAACCCAGCTAGAGTGTGGTCGATGGGTACAATCCTGCAAGGGTTTTGAAATGCTTTTGAGTAAGCAATCAGCTTCTAATGTGAAGTTTGGCATTGGTTATAATCACACTGCTCCTCCAATAGAATATACTTCCAGAGCAGATGTAGAATCTGATCGAGAGAGCAATAACCAATCCTTCTCATCATGTGACCTACTATCTGATACAGCATCATCAGAAATAGAAGTCAGCATTCATTTCTCACAAATTCAATCAGCTGATGCTAAAACAGCTGATGGTTCAAATGCTGAATGCCACATGATCAAAGAGTTGATCAACTCAGGTGTTGTCTCTAGAAGTACTGAAAGTATTGGAGAACAAGTGATAACACCTGAAGTTCAAACCCCTACTACTGTCAGTACTAAAGAGAAGAAAACTATCAGTAGAAAGGGTTTGAAGACTACTAAAGAGGATGTCAGGAATGCAAGTACTGCAAGGAAGAAAACTGCAAGTACTGACAGCAAACAGCTGAAGAACAAGTCTTCGGCAGTTTCATCATCTTTAGTAGATGATTAACATAAGATGAAGAAAAAGCCATGTGAAATATGTGGCTTGTTCAATCATCTTACTGATGATTGCTCGTACAAAAGGGGATCCAAACTCAAACAAAAAGATAAAATTAAAGAGACAATGAATGAAATGAAAAATGAGTTTGAGTCTAAGTTTGTACCAGCAACATCAAAATCTGAAACCCCAAAGTCAAAGAAGAAATCCAAATAGAAGGATGGGGTTAATCAGGCAACAGCTGAGGTTGCTCAAAAGAAGATGGTGCAACATAGGAATCCATGACCAGCAAGCACTATTGTGTCTGAGGAGCTGAAAGCTTTATCAAAAAGTCAGACACAACTTATGATGATGGTTCAACATCTAATAGGAAGAGTCAACCAATTAGATGCTCCTGTGTTGAAACCATAGAAAAGGAAATCCAAGCCAAAGGCTTCTTCTTCTACACTATCTCCTTCACCTCAGACTGTCACACATAACCAGTTAGTGTTACATCTGTTGATGAGAACAGACCCAAAACCAAAAAGGTTTTGGTCTCCAAAACTAACTAACTTGTTATGATGATTGCAGGGTTCTTTAACATGCCATAGAAGCATCTGGTATGTAGACAGTGGAGGATCCATGCACATGATAGGGAGCAGCTCTCTTCTTAATGACTACTCTCAAGGAAAGAAGGGATTTGCTTCCTTTGGTAATGATGCAAAAGGTTAAATCATCGGCAAAGGCTTTGTTTCCAATAGGAAAATAAGGTTTGATGATGTCAACCATGTAGAGAATCTCAAGTACAATCTCTTGAGTGTCAGTCAATTATGTGATAAAGGCCATGTTGCCCTTTTCACAAGCCAGAACTGTCGGATTCTGTCATCCAAATTCTAAATTTGATTGACAAGGTGTTGGATGAATATACTCTCCTGAAGGCCAACGGGACAGGAAGAGCATATGCCTTAGATCTTTCCAAGAAGATAGATCTAAAAGGCCATCCTTGCCTATTCTTCAAGGCCTCTCCTCAAGAATATACTCTATGGCATAGAAGGCTGGGGCATGTTAATCTCAAAAACATGAATCAGCTGACAAGCCATGGATTAGTAAGAGGGTTGCCTTTGAAGGAGTTCAAATGTGAGGACAACTGCACTGCATGTTTAAAGGGGAAACAACACAAAGTCTCATTCCCTCCAATAGAAGAACCTAAGTCCGATGCCTACTTGCAACTTCTGCACAGGGATCCCTTTGGTCCTGTCAGGGTGATGAGCTTGGCGAAGAAGAAATACTGGCTGGTAATTGTGGATGATTATTCAAGATTTGTATGGACTTTCTTCTTGCACTCCAAAGATGAAGCTGCAAAAGCTATAATGAACTTTGTGTTATATGTGGAGAAGCAGTATTCCTTTCCAGTCAAGTGTGTGAGGAGTGACAATGGCACAGAGTTTGGAAACCACACACTTGATGACTTCTATCTGTCAAAGGGAATCAAAAGGCAGTTCAGCATTCCAAGAACTCCTAAACAAAATGGAGTGGTGGAGAGAAAGAACAGGACCCTCATTGAAGCTGCAAGGTCAATGATAGCTAACTCAGGATTGCCATTGACCTTTTGGGCTGAAGCTGTCAACACAGCTTGCTATGTGCAGAATAGAGTATTAGTGAATCAGAGGTTGATGAAGACTCCTTATGAAGTACTTCATCATTTGGCCCCTTTGATTTCATTCTTTAGAGCCTTTGGGTGTCCTTGTTTCATTCTCAACACAAGCAATCCACTCCAAAAGTTTGCATCACAGGTGGATGCAGGGTATTTTGTTGGTTATTCATCAACTTGCAAAGCATACAGAGTTTTCAACTGTAGGACAAAGATGGTTGAAGAGACTTTGCATATGAAGTTCAATGAATTTCCAAAGGACAAGATTCCACAAAACCCTGTGGAGTTATTTGATCTGGACATACTGCAATATGTTCCTTATCAACCTCCAGCTGTTGTTCCTGTCAACAGTTCTCCACCTGGTGGTACTGATGATGAAGATGCCAGTACTCACCTTTTCAGGTTTAGTGATAACCTGCCTGAGTCAACTAAACCTGATGCTCCTGTAGCTTCAGCAACTCCATCCACTACAAATGCTGATGAGATTTCTGCAAGCTCTACTTCATTTGAGCTGCCATCTCCTACATGGTTTCAAGAATCTGCATCAACATCTGTTGCTGCTGAAGGTCCTACAAACTCTTGCACTGATCTCATTGTCTATCAGGAGCTAAAGAATCACCCAATGTCTCAAATCATGGGTGATATCAATGCTGGAGTTTCAACTAGGAGTCAATTGTCTAATTTCTGCTTCTATGCTCTCTTCATCAGTCAGCAAGAGCCAAAGAATTATCATGTTGCCTTAAGAGACAATGGATGGGTTGAAGTAATGCAGCTTGAGCTTCTTCAGTTCAAAAAGCAGCAAGTGTGGGAGCTTGTTCCCCTACCCCAAGGTAAGTGTGCAATAGGCACTAAATGGGTGTTTAGGAAAAAACAGATGAAAAGGGCCAAATTGTCAAGAACAAGGCCAGGCTGGTTGTTCAGGGGTTTGCACAAGAGGAAGGCATCGATTATGATGAAACCTTTGCCCCTGTAGCCAGACTGGAGGCAATTAGATTGTTCTTAGCTTATGCTGCCTTTCACAATCTTAAAGTTTTTCAAATGGATGTCAAATGTGCCTTTCTATATGGTAAAATAAAAGAATAAGTTTATGTGTGTCAACCACCAGGCTTTGAGGATAATAAACATCCTGATTGGGTGTATAAGCTTGATAAGGCTCTTTATGGGCTAAAACAAGCTCCTAAAGCCTGGTATGAGACATTATCTACTTTCTTCTGGAGAATAAGTTCACTAGAGGCACAATTGATTAAACTTTATTTATTAAGAATGTGGGATAGCATAAGCTCCTTGTTCAAATATGTGTAGATGATATAATTTTTGCATCCTCTGATCCCCAGTTGTGTGATGAATTCACTAAGCTCATGAAGCAAAAGTTTGAAATGAGTGCTATGGGAGAATTACAGTTCTTTCTAGGGTTGCAAATCAAACAGAGGGCTGATGGAACCTTTATTCATCAGTCCAAGTATTATTCAATAGCAGGTCCTTTCATACAAAGGATTTGTTGAATAAGTTTGATGTACAAAACTGTAAGCCCCGTTCTACTGCCATGAGCAGCACCACACAACTGGATGTGGATCAGAAAGGTAAAGCGGTTGATGAAACCCTTTACAGATGTATGATTGGGTCCTTCATGTACCTTACAGCTTCTAGACTAGACATCATGTTTGCAACATGTGCCTGTGCTAGATTCCAGGCTGCACCTAAAGAATCCTATTTGATTGCAGTCAAAAGGATCTTTAGATATCTGCAAGGTACCCAATCACTAGGTCTTTGGTATTCAACTGGGCATTCTTGCAAATTAGTTGCTTTCTCCAATAGTGTCTATGCAGGATGCAAAGTCACCAGAAAATCCACTTCTGGTGGTTGCCAATTCCTAGGCAATTGTTTAGTTTCTTGGTAGAGTAAGAAACAAACATCAATTGCTACATCCACTGCTGAAGCTGAGTACATTGCTGCTGCAAGTTATACATCCCAGGTACTTTGGCTTCGGAACCAACTTTTGGATTATGGCATTACAGAGACTAAGACTCCATTATTAATGGATAGTGCTTCAGCTCTTTGTATTGTTAAAAATCCAGTCCAGCACTCTAGGACCAAACATATAGAAATCAGACATCATTTTATTAGGGATTGCTATGAGAAAGGTCTGATTGATCCAAAGTTTGTGCCTAGTGCTGATGAGCTTGCACACATATTTACTAAGCCTTTAGATAGTGCCACATTTCAAAATCTGGTACTAAGGCTTGGTATGCTACAGCTAGAATAATTTGACTAATACTGATTCTCTCAGTTCACAAGTACTGATGAACATTAGTATGCAATAGTCAAAAATAAGTACTGATGAGTAATTTAGTCTTCAGCATTTTTCACAACTACTGAAGACTAAAATGATTCAAAGTACTGAAGTATATTATTTGTTGCAAACAACTGTTGTAGTTACAACTACTGATGTGGTTATAACTACTGATGTATAGTTTTCAAACAAATAAGTACTGAAGAACAAATTTGCTGATATGGTTATAACTACTGATGTATAGTTTTCAAACAAATAAGTACTGAAGAACAAATTTTGTTCACAAGTACTGATGTGTAATTCTACACATAAGTACTGAAGACAAAAATTGTTCACAAGCTCTGAAGAATACTTTATTTCATCAAGTCCTGAACATTTGTTCACAAGAGCTGAGGAATATATATTCACAAGAGCTGAAGGCGAATGAAACATCTGAAAGTCAGCCAAAGAGCTGATGAGTAAATGTGGAGGTCAGAATGAAATAACTGAATTGACGGCAACAGCTGATGAGTAATTTTACTCTTCAGCTGATTCCAACATCTGCTGTTTCATATCCAAACAACTAAAGACAAAACCATGTCTTCAGTAGTTTCAACTACTGAAGACTAACACCACATCCTCAGTTGTTTACAACAACTGAAGCAAAACCATGTCTTCAGTAGTTTTACAACTACTGATGACTAACACCAAGTCTTCAGTTGTTTACAACGTCTGAAGAAATGTCTTCAGTAGTTTATAACTACTGATGACAAATAGGTCTTCAGTCATTCACAACATCTGAAGGATAAAACAAAGGTCTCAGTAGTTTCAACTACTGAAGACTAACACCAAGTCCTCAGATGTTATAACTTCTGAAGGTTAAAACCACGTCATCAGTCGTTTCAACTACTGATGACTAACACCAAAACCTTCAGTCGTTTCCTTTCAACTATTTCCTAAACCCTATAAATACCCAACCTTACCTTCAGAGCTTTTCATTCTCACTTGACCTAAAATTTCAAAAACTCTGAAACCTCCCATACACCATTAATGGCGACCATGCAGCTTAAGCCACGACACAACTGTGTCGTATACCTCACAAAGACACCATTTTGGACCAAGTTTGATCACGTCGTTGATCTCATGGTTGATTCCCCACTTAAAAAGGCCTTTCTCCTCAATCCCACAATCTATGCCGATTCCCTATCCCAGTTCTGGACGAATGTCACCATCCAGACTGGAGCGAACGACGTCGAGGTCTCTCTCCGGTCGGTCGTCAACACAAAACAGGTGGTTATCACTCCAGCACTCATCCGACAAACCTAAAAACTAGATGATGCCATCTTCCCCACCGACTACCCCAAAGGCACCCTTGATCTTTCTTTTGCTGCTCATGACTATCAGGGTGACCTATCAGCCTCTACCCTGCTCAAGAAACATTTCCATGACCCTGAACGCCTTATTTTTCACATGGTCAATGTTTCCTTAGCCCCAAAGACATCCTCATGGGACCAAATATCCACAAGGTGGCAGCAGGTTTTGTATTCTATCCTTGAGAAACAACCACTAAATTTTACTGAAATAATCTTTTTGGAAATCAAGGACATGGCCACAAAACCTTTTGCAAATCGTTGGATTTTATATCCACGGTTCTTAATGGCCATGATCGAAAACCAGCTTCAAGCTGAGGGACTAGTTGGCACTGGAGTCCCTGCCATGGTTGTATTGCCTGAGGTATACTCCAGGCACAACACAGACCAAACATTGAAACAGGCTGCCAAGCTGCGAAAACCCACGCAGCTGGAACCCACAGCTTCCACCTCCAAGTCCAAAGTCCCCACCAAACCCAAACCCAAAAAGAAACACAAAAAGGCTACTCAGGGAGATAAGTCCCCTGAGGATGCCCCTGCACAACAAACGCAGGAAGTGACTGCTGGCCAGATTCTCCCAGCAATCACCACGACTCCACCTACCACAACCGCACATGCATCCTTTTTACAGGAGCTTGATGCAACCATTTTAGGGGCTACCACCAATCTGGAACCTTTCTCAATTGAGGAGGTTACCATTGAAAAGCACACTCCTCCCCATGTGCATACTGCTTCTAACCCATCTCCTACTGCAACCGCCCCTAAAAGCCCTACATTAATTATTGCAGAAGTGTTGACCCATCTTAACACTCCACCCTCTCCCCAGAAACCAATCTTAACTGGGCAAACTCCAACCGAAGAGAGGGTGGACACAAATGTTGATGGGAGCCCACAACACTGAGAATCACAGGTCTCATCTCCCAGTGTGGCAAGGGAGATGGGATATTCTGGTGAGGCTGCCACTTCCCCTGCATCAGCACATGAGCAGGAAGAAGCTGGTACCATCAATAAGACCTCACCAGAGGCAACTGCCGATGATGGATCCAATCCGGAGGCTGAAAGTCCCCAGAACCAAGAAAAAGGGGCACATGCAACTACTGAACCACACTCAGTGCATGTACATCCTGACTCAGTCAGGAGGTCAGGTGATTCAGTGCAAACTGATGATGACCTGAGATTCTTCTTTGATGTAGTTGCTCAAAACACAATCCTTGAGGATGAGGTGAGCAGACTCAAAGAGCTGCTCGCCAAAATGTCTCAGGATAAAAGTCCATCTGCCACCATAACCCCACAGATGGAACCTTAACCTGAAGGTCTCACAGACACTCAACCACTCCCAAAAACTCAGCCACCTGCCCCAGCTTTTGGCACTAGTTCTCAGGAACAGAACCCTCCTGAGCAATTAGTTGCTATCTTTCAACAATCCTTGCCTCTCATCACACCCATGATCACAGACATTGTGATCAAAACCCTGGGTTAGAGGCTTCCCTCTACAATACAGTTGTTGGTGGAGGCTGCTGTGGCCAAGTCACTTTCTAATAGTCAAACCCTAACAAATGCAACCAAAAAGGGGGAGACATCAGTGAAAGCCAAAAGGAAGAGAGTAGAGGAGGAAGTGAAGGAGAAAGATGTGGAGGTAGAGGTGGAAAACGAGAGGAGATAGTTGAGGAGACTGAGAGGGTGAAGGAGAAGGAGAGGGAGGATAGAGCTGAAATGATTAAAGTGGCTGAAAGTCAAAAGGACTTTCATGTCACTTACAAGAAGAAGAAGGGAGAGAAGGAGAGCGAGACTGATCTAGCTGTCCTTGTTAAGGAGGCTGATGCTGAACATAGCCGATCAATGGACAAAATCATTGATCAGCTGTTCAGGCAAGGCTTTGACACTGACACTGCCATGCTAGATCAGGAGATAAGAAAATTGATGATAAAGGAGATTGAGTACCGATGGACCAGTTATAGCCAAGAGGAAAGAGAGAGACTTGAGGCTATGACTAGGTTTATTTCAAAGTACTTGGGGAGACCAGTCCTAGATGTCAAGTCATCGACCAGGGACAACATCTTGGCTATAGCCACCAAGATCTGTTCGGCTGGGGAATTCACTAAGGGACTGGTCATAGAAGCCCTTTCTGAAACCGGTGCTGGGAACAAGATTTTGCTACCAAAACAAAACAAACCTTCACTCATATCCAGACTGCTAGCAAAGCCTGCCCAATCTCCCACACCAACACAAACCCAAACACAACCCACAAAACCAACCCCTTCACCATCAAAACCCACAGCCGATGATGCACCCCTGAAGAGGAAGAGAAGGGTGCTGAGGCTACAAGAAGAAGAAGAAGAGGGATGATGAGGAAGAAGATAGACTGCCTCTCTCTGTAGTTATATCCTCACCCAAAGCCAAACCTTTACCCATCATTCCTGCCTCACAGATAGAAACTGTGAAGGTTAGACTTGAAGAAGAACAGCGGCATAGGCTACATGAGGAGGAGCTGTTGAAAAGAGTAGATAAAGCCTATGCTGCTTCCTCATCAATAATAAATATGAGGAAACAAGCTCTAAGATTATTCACTTTAAGGCATACATTTCAATTTCAGAAAGACAAAGTGAGTATTTGGCCTGATCCCAGGGTGTCTCACAAGATCATGAAGAAAGACATTCCAAAGATATACAATGGCCAGGTGAAAAGGATTGTAGATGAAGTGATCTCCTTGGCCATTGTAATATCACCCTAGGAGATCATAGAAGACTTCAAGAAAACCTATCAGGCTAATCTCCCACCACAAAAGATGTTGGAAAATAGGGTGGTTAAAAAGGGGTTAGTCTACAAGAGGTTTGAGAGTCTTAAGAGAAATGAGCTCCAGTTGTTCTTAGAGGGTAATCACCCTGATGAATTCGCCTATAGGGCCATAACAACTGTGGAGCTCAAAAGTGGCAAACAGGTCAAATACATCTCAGAGCTCTATGGGCCTGAAGGATTCTTTGAGGGTGAGGCTGAAGTACTTACCATGGAGGAACAAGTTATGTTTTTAGAAGCCTACACCAGAGAATCCTACAAGCTCATAGTTAGGAAGTAGGTCTCATGGATGGGACAACAGCCCTATGTCCAGTTCCCCAAGTCAGTTTTCCCATCCATACTATGCCAAACAAATTCTTGAGACCTCTTCCCAGGCCAGTGCTTAATTGGGTCATCTTCTAATCTGATCAAGAATGAAAAAGACCAATCTGCGAATGAGCCAAGATCAGAAAAACCTCTAAGTCCCACAAGACATCACAACAACTGTTGAAAGCTTCATCAGCCGATTGACAAAGACTGAAGACTTCAACAGCTGAAGATCAAAGAACTGAAGTTCAACAGCTGAAGACTTCAAGTACTGAAGAATCATCTACTTAAGCATCAAGTACTGAAGACCGCAAGTACTGAAGCCTCAAGTGCTGAAGACAAAGTACTGAAGATCAACAGCTGAAGAACTGAAGTACTGAAGATCAACAACTGATGTACAAAGTCTGAAGACAAAGACTAAAGACATCAGTTGATGACAACTACTGATGTTATCAGCTGATTAAATATCTGAAGTTCAAAGTCTGAAGACCAAGTGCTGAAGCTTTAGTGTTTGTCACAACAGCTGAAGAAGTTGTCTTCAGTTGTTGTGATGGTTTTACATTTCAGTAGTTTGTAATTTTCCTTTTAGTAGTTTGTAAACGACTGAAGAGTTTGTTCTTCAGTCGTTGTAGCTTTCAGTAGTTTCTTTTCTTATCAGTCGTTTGTAATAAGTAGTAACACTTAGCATTTTGTAAGAAGATGTCAGCTGTTTGACATCTTCAGTAGTTTAGGTGTTTTCAGTAGTTAGTTAGAATAACGGTTTGATGTCACTATCAAGTGACATCAGCTGACGTCATTTCTTCTATAAAAGGATATGACCTAATTGTAATCCTCGCCGAAGCGTGTGATTCAATAGAAAACATCTTTTTGCAGAATTGTTCTCTCTCTCTATAACTTTACTTTTACATGCAAAATCATTTGTGTTCTTGCTTGTTTGTTTAATTCTCGTGCTAAATCCGATGCGAATACAACCTAATTGATCAAACTAGAAGCTGAGATCCTTTCAAATTGTCCAGTCCATCTCAAAGAGTTGCAAGCTAAGAGGGATGCTGGGCAAACCTCAGGTACAATTTACATGATTCATATTGATCTAAATTTAATATCCTCTAACACATGGGTATTGGATACCGGATGTCGAACTCACATTTGCAATTTATTGCAAGGGTTCAAACGAAGTAAGGACTTCAAGAAAGGGGATGTTAGCCTCTACATGAGGAATTGGGTGAAAGTTCAAGTTAAAGGCCGAGGGGACTACGTCTTGAAGCTTCCAAATGGTTTGGAAGCAATTTTGAACAATATTTTGTATGCTCCTAGTTTGACTAGGAACATTATTTCTGTTGCCCAATTAAGACAATATGGTTATGTTTTGTCATTTATTGAGAATGAAATTCACGTTTCTTTAAATGGCACGTTTTATTTTAAAGCTATTCCTGTTAATAGTATTTATGAATTGGTTCGTGAAAACACACTATGTGATAGCTCATTATACCAAACCACCACTAAAAAACTCAAATTGGGTTTGAGTGATACCTATCTTTGGCATTGCGATCTTGGTCATATAAACAAGAAACGCATACAAACACTTCAAAAGAACGGTCTTTTAAAAGAAAATGAATATGATTCATTTGAGGTATATGAATCTTGTTTACAAGGTAAAATGACTAAGGCACCCTTTAAAGGCAAGTCCAAAAGGGCAAAAGATTTATTAGGCATCATACATTCGGATGTATGTGGTCCTTTTAAGCCAATTACTAGGTACCATGAAAGATACTTCATTACCTTTGCTGACAACTATAGTCGATATGGTTATGTGTACTTACTAAGACATAAAGACGAAGCTTTTGAAATGTTCAAAGTCTTCCAAAATGAAGTCGAAAATCAACTCAATAAGAAAATAAAAATTCTCCGCACTGATAGAGGAGGTGAATACCTAAGTGATGCTTTTAGAGATCATCTTAGAAGTTGTGGTATTGTCTCACAACTATCTCCACCTGGAACACCACAACATAATGGTGTGTCCGAGCAGAGAAATCGAACTCTATTGGATATGCTTTGATCTATGATGTCTAGAAGCTCACTGCCTCTATCATATTGGGGTTTCGCTTTGCTCTCAGCGGCCCGTATTTTGAATATGGCCCCAACCAAGAAAGTGGAAACGACACCTTTTGAAATATGGCATGGAAGGGTTCCATCGCTCTCATATTTAAAGGTATGGGGTTGTGAGGCTTATGTTAAGACTCCCACCTCAAACAAGCTAGAAAGCCGTTCCACTAGGTGTATCTTCATTGGATATCCTACAGATTCTATGGGATATTATTTCTGTGATCCATTGGAACAAAAGGAGTTTGTTGCCAAGAAGGCTGAGTTCTTAGAAGCTAAGTTCCTTACGGAAGGAACTAGTAGTAGAACTATGGATCTTGAGGAGGATCAAGAACCACAAACCGATACACGTTTGGTTGACACTAGCATTCAACATGAGGATGTTGAGAATGATCAAGTGGTTGATCAGTATACACAAAACGTTCGCAGGTCTAGTAGAATTAGTAATCCACCTGAAAGATATGGATTTTTCGTGGATGGATGCTATGTGGTAGATTCCGATGAACCAACCACCTATCGTGATGCAATGTCCAATTTGGATTGTGACAAATGGCTTGAAGCCATGAATGTTGAGATGCAATCCATGTATGACAAGCAAGTATGGGACTTGGTTGAACCACCTCTTAACTCCAAGATAGTTGGAAGTAAGTGGGTTTTCAATAAGAAAACCGATATGCATGGCTACTTGGATACTTATAAATCTAGACTTGTAGCAAAAGGTTTCACTCAAACTCAAGGGGTTAATTATGATGAGACATTCTCACCAGTAGCAATGCTAAAGTCTATTAGGATTTTATTTGCCATAGCTACTCATTTTGATTATGAGATTTGGCAAATGGATGTCAAAACCGCTTTTCTAAATGGATATCTTGAGGAAGGTGTCTATATGGTTCAGCCAGAAGGTTTTGTCGATCAAAAACATCCTAACAAAGTATGCAAGTTAAAGAAATCAATCTATGGATTGAAGCAAGCATCAAGAAGTTGGAATCACCATTTTGATGAAGAAATAGTCAAATTTGGGTTCATCAAAAATGTTGATAAAGCATGTGTATATAAAAAAGCTAGTGGGAGCATCATCACTTTCCTAGTATTATATGTCGATGACATTCTACTATTTGGAAATGACATTCCAACCATAGAAGGTGTAAAAGCCTGGCTTGGAAACTGTTTCTCCGTTAAGGATCTTGGTGAAGCCGCCTATATTTTAGGAATAAAGATCTATAGGGATAGGTCAAGGCGGTTGATAGGTTTAAATCATAGTGCATACATTGGCAAGATCTTGAAAAGGTTCAAGATGGAAAACTCTAAGAAAGGTACTATACCTATTCAAAGAGGAACAATATTGAGTAAGACTTAATGCCCAAGCTCAAAGGACGAGCAAGACAAAATGAAGGGAATCCCGTATGCATCTGCTATAGGATCCATCATGTATGCAATGATATGCACTAGACCGGACGTGTCATGCGCTTTGAGCATGACAAGCCGATACCAACAAAATCTTGGAAGCAGTCATTGGATGGCTGTTAAGAACATACTTAAGTACCTAAGGAGGACTAAAGATATGTTCCTAATCTATGGATCTGGTGATGAGGAACTCGTTGTAAGAGGTTACATGGATGCGAGTTTCCAAACTGATCGGGATGATTCACGATCACAATCGGGGTACATTTTCATCTTGAATGAAGGAGCGATCTCTTGGAAGAGCTCCAAGCAAGATGTAGTGGTATTATCAACTACAGAATCAGAATACATCGCCGCTTCATTAGCAGCTCAGGAAGTTGCGCGGTTAAAGAAGTTCATTGCCGATCTAAGGGTTGTCCCTTCCTTTCAGGATCCCCTAGAAATTCTTTGTGATAACGAGGGTGTGATTGCTCAAATCAAAGAACCCCGTGCACATCAAAAGACTAGGCACATTGAATGGAGATTCAACTACATAAGGGATGAAGTTTAAAAGGGAAAGATATGTATTCGCAAAGTTCACACAGATCAAAACATTGCGGATCCACTCACGAAGCTTCTTGAAAGGGCAAAGCACGAAAGTCATGCTTGTGCCATGGGACTGCAATATTCCAGTGACTGGATTTGATATTTAATTTCTGTATTGAGATATTGTAACCCTATATTACTTGAATGGATTATTTGGTTATAATAATTCAACTAAAATTCCTATTTTGCATAAAAATCCATGAGTAAATTATTTACTCAGAACGTCCGTAGTTGTTCATGCTTGTGGGAACAGGTATGAAGGTAATGCTATTATGAACTTGGACTGGTAGATATTCATATGGATGAATATAGAGCAAAAGGTTGCTACCAAAGTTCATAGATACTTGTGGGATGCAAATATTGGACTGACCTGCATCTCAAACATTACTATATGGAATCTTCTTGATTGATCATAAGTAATTTTGAGTAAAGGCGAACATCATTTGGTATCCTCTGACCTGAGATACATATTGGGTCTTGATATTTACCAAATATTATACTTTGGCTCAGTTCTTCGCTGTTCTGAAATACGGCAATACATAAGTCTGAGTTCAGGTTTAATATAAGGTAATTGTGACAGACGTATGTAGTCAAGATGGGATTTGTCCCTCTTATTCGTCGAGAGTAAGATGTCTAAGGCCTGATAAAGTTAAATCAACAGAGAATGATCACTCTGTGTCTCTGAGATTTAACATGACATCTGTGACAAAAGAATAGATATTGATTCACCTAAAACATTTCAAGTATGGTACTTGAAGAGGATGATGTTATTGAATGGCACTTAGTCATACGTAAGAGTAGTAAACCGCTGTTAGACGGTACTTACTGCTGGCATCAATCTTTTATGAATCTTGTGCAAGTGGGTGATTGTTGGATCTTGTATGCCCAAGACACATACAAGATTGATGTGGTTAGTACGTTATGATCCAAGTCGAGTAATACCCAATAACAAGCTAAACAAACACAAATATATATTTATTTGTTGATGAGATCATACAAATAAATATTGACACCAATTTAGAAAATTGTTTTCTAAAACTTTGCTTTTGTTTAAGAACAACATTATATGGATAATTTGTTCATGAGATATTATTTGTTTGTTATTTAATTTGGTTAAATAATATATATATATATATATATATATATATGTGTGTGTGTGTGTGTGTGTGTGTGTTGATGTTATAAAATTAAAATTGTTTTTAATTTTATAAACTATGGAGATAAAGGAGTGAAATTTTATAAAATTTAAAAAGGGGGGGAACCCTTTTTGGTTCCATTTTCGGCCGCCCACAAGGGGCCTTGGGAACTTCCTCTTATCTTGGTCTTTGCAAGAACATTTACCCCTCCAACACTCCTCCATCACTTCACACATTATCCTACACACAAAGCAAAAATACTATCTCAAAACTCCTTTCATTTTTGGATTCAAGAAGGAAGAAGGAAGAAGCAAGCTGAAAAATTGGTTTTTTGTTGGCTGCATTCAAGAATCTCTTGGTTGATTCGGATTGTTCAAGAGGGGTTTTGTTTTGGTGCTTTACTACCTAACAAGTAGGTGTTTGGAAGGGCTTGTGGGTATCAAAAACTTGAGGCTCTCTCTCTTGGGGGCTGGATATTCAACAACATCTTCATCTTCATCTCATATATCTACAACACTTGTCCAAGAAAGGTTGATTTCTTGCACACCCTATGGTTGTTTTGTCTTGTTTGATAGCACACTATTTCATACACGTTTTGATCCTTATTCCTGGGTTTTGTTTATGCTTGAAAATGATGAAAATTTTCAGCATATAAACCACATGTTAACTCTATATTTCCGCTGCGTTTTTCTAAGTTTAAGTGGTTAAACTTACTTGTTATACATGTGACAAAACCCAACAAACACAAGTTCCCTAAAAGTGGTTAGGTGACCTTTATCCCACAAATAGTTCTCAAGTGATTCGAGTGTCGTGTAAAAGGATGGTGTTAAACTTGTTTCCAAAGGGATTTTAGTTTTCATTAATTTTAGTTTTGAAAACTCTATGTACCTTGTATTTGCATGCTTTCAAATACATGGTACCCTATGGTTCTCTTTTTAGTAAAACCCCCTTTTATTAAAATCATAAATCCTTTTAATAACCTTTTATTAGTCACTTAATGATTAAGAACCATAAATTTTCAGCTTGTTTTGTTTGTTAATAAGTTTGTTATGCACATCCAAATATCAAACAACCATCATATAACAAACAACCAAACAAGCATAATGATACAATCACAAATGCATAACCATAGCCACTAAGTTGACCACACTTGTTTGCCATCACAAGTGTTGTCATTTAGTCTTTCCTAAGGGTTAATTACAACAAAAATGTTAGGATCTCCAAAGACCCTCACTTGAACTTTCATCCAAATGCTTCAAGCCCTTCTCTTTGTGTCTTCCCTTTGTGCTTCCAACTTGTGCATCTTCTTTTACAAAATTTATATCCTAATACAAATTTTCTAATAAAAGAAAATACACTTAATCTATCTATTACATCACCATTGAATGAATAAATAAATTACAACCATTACAACCCATAGAAAGAAATCAACCAAAACAAACATTCATCCAAAACCAAATCAACACAAGGTCAAGGCTAGGTTATGCACCAATATGAAACAACATATACAACATTCAAGAACCAAAATAAATCCCTATTTAACCCTAAATTTTCAGCCAACATAAACCAAGAATTTAGGGTTTTTGTCCAAACAAAATATAATCAACCATTTGACATCTTTCTTTCAAGGTTTAATCATAAGCATGTAAGATATAACCTTGAAAGATTGGGGATTCAAGATATCATCACAAAACAACCCCTATTAGGTTGTTAAAGTCCCATAAAACCAATTTTACAAGGACATAAGAAGCTAGTAATTCACATATCCCGCTCTAGATGCCAATGTTGGGTTTGTTAGACTCATTATCAAAGTAGTTTAACCATTTAAACATGAAAAATGCAGCGGAATAAAACCTTAATATTATTGTTTGTAATCTGAAAATTAAGGTATATAATATAACATCAACAAACCCAAGAACATAGGATCAAATATATGTGAATAAACTAGCTATCAAGAATGAAAAACAACCAAAACATCAACCATGAAACTACCTTTCAGGAACTGCAGAAAAACAAAAGTTATGATGAAGTTGATGATGTTCTTGAACAATCAAAACACCAAGGAGAGGTGTCCTCAAGCTCCCATACCCACAAGCATCAAGCAAAGAGCCTTCTTGCTAGGATTTGTACACCAAAAATGACCAAGAATGCTGCTGGAAACCACCTTCCAACCGTGAGTTTCTTCAAACAGGAAGAGTGTTCTTGGTCACTTTTTGCATGTAAGAGAGAGAGAGAAGGGAGAAGAGTGTGCAACTAGTTAGTGTTGCGTAATGTTCCAAGACAACAAAGACGTAAAATCTCCTTTAGGGGCGGCCGAATTTTTATTCAAAATGGGGTTCCCCCCCATTTTTTAATTGTGACACCCCGTAATTTCAGGTTAACACTATTCAAACCATTGTCGTTATCATTGTCACACACTCGTTAATACTCGAAACGTATACAAACACCGCCACCGACATCGTTAAATAAATTGTGATAAAATACTAAAACGAGTGTTTGTAGAGGATTCACATAAACGAGATTACCTAAGGAATCCTCTTAATTAGCATAGCTCGCCCATCTACGTCGTTATCAACCGAAACAAATTCGGGAACACAATACCTAAGTATAGGGACTAAAATTGACAATTGCCAAACTGGGGCTGGGTATAAATACCCATCCACTAGCCCAACACTTCACAATCTACTCTATTCTCTTCTGTCTTTCTCTCCTTCTCCATTTCTTCATCCTAGCACTAAAATCACCTCGATTGAGCTCGTTTTCGTCGGTTAGACCACACAACAGCTGATAAATCACGTTCCCAGCAGGTAGGCGACCTTGGTCACCCATTTTATTGCTCGTTTCTCTGCTGCAAACTTGGGTTCGGGTGTTCGGGTTCAACCCGAATGCATGTGGTCGTGGGTGTGTGTGTGAGGTCAATCAGCATGTTCATTTTACTTAGATATGTTAGGAAAGTGTTTCTGGAAGTCCTGATTGTGTGAAAACCGAGCACGGGACGGCCGAAGGCTGTTCAGCCCGTTCAACAGTCGCGATCTGCTGCAGTTCGCGACTGGGCCAGTCATGCGACTGGGCCCATCGTGCGACTGAGTGGTGCGACTGGGGTGAGTCGTGCGATTGAGTCCATGCGTGTGTGCGTGACGTACGAATGAATGCATGCGATTAAGAGTGGGTGCGATTGAGTCAATCGGAGGAATGTGTGCGACTGAGTATCACACGACTGAAGGCCCAATCGTACGAATGAAGGTTCAGACGCGTGATTGGCCGTTGAGTCGTGCGAATGAGTGATGTGTGGTAAGACTGAATGCTAAGTCGTACGAGTGAGGGTTCAATCATACGAGTGAGGTTGATTCGTACAATTGGAGGCCCATTCATGCGAATGAAGTGTCCAGCCGTGCGTCTAGCCTTGTTATGCGATTTGAGTCATTGTGAGTGAATTCGCCTTGTGTGCGGTGTGCCTATCGTGTGATGATATGGTAACAATCAATAAAGTGTCATTTCTTGACCACAAAGATTAAAGTCAACGCAATCAACAAGCACACACTTTTTCAATCTAAAACAACCTAACTGTTTACAAATAACGACAACCCGATTGGGATCTACACAAGGTCTGATATGCGTATGCCTGCATGTGTATGTGTCACCCACGACCGAACACATGCGACCCGACCCAACTAAACATGTCTATTAACGCTAAACACAACATTAACGCTTAACATAACTATCAATAGGTGTTTGACAGCGCATTGTAAACAACACTTGGGAGACTTTCATCCTATGTACTTACTACATCATCAGTGAGTTTCACGGCCCCTATTTTACTCTCTTTCCTTTTGGGGGAGAAAACATGCAAACAGATTTACATAAATGGTTGTAGTATTATTGATATCGCTTGTTACGTTAGTGCAAACACACAACAGTCCTGACACACTCGAACCGTTAGTAATGGGATTAGCGAGGTAATTCTGAGTAGTACTACTGGGTCTGACAAACCCTGCCCGGGCTAGTCGTGCTAGCTTGATTGGAGGTCAAACGGGTGCACAATTGACCTAACATTTGTCACGGTCTGGTGAGACGTGACGGGGATACAACAAACATATAGGACGTAAACAGTCAGCTTCGGTTCGAAACGCTAAGTAACAAGAACATAGGCTAGCTACCTAACGATATGCTTTATATACTAGACCATTGAAACGCTTACAAACACATTTCTTGTTGATTAAACCTGTGAACTCACCAACTTTATGTTGACACATTTTAGCATGTTTTCTCAGGTCACAAGAACGCATAAGCTCACGATGCACGCTACAGGAAATGCACCCAGGACATGCATTCATCTACTTTATTTTCTGCATTGAACATTTCGTCTAGAACTGGCACTTGTAACTTTCATGTAATGGATGTACTTATCATGTATACGCTTCCGCGCTAATGTAAATTTGGGTTATGTTCCGTTGAATGAAGTCAAACGTTATTTTTAAATTCATGTAGTTTCGTTCGATATGACTGTGTCTGAGATCCTGGTATGTCACACGCCTAACGGTAAAACCTCGTTTGTGGAAATTGAGGGTGTGACAGATTGGTATCAGAGCCACAGGTTATAGAGAACTAGGATTGCATTGCATCTAGACTATAGCCTTAAACACAACACTAGTATTGCACAGACACTTTTACACGATTGCAACTGTTGTGCGAACATTTTCTTGGCATACTAACATCTCGTTGTTGAACGAACACAACTATATCGGTATGATATGTGTATCATTACCGACTGACAGAGGGGCGGAGAATCCCGCTCGCTCACTACCAACGCTTAAACTTGATCCTTCACTCTCGGAGTGGAAGCAACGACGAATTGAACCAAACATTACCACGTTGGAACACGAAACTTTTTCCTAAGACACCCGACAAGCTTAATGATGACAAACAAAAAGAACAACACCTCACTCTTCCAACTCATTCACACTTGTTACCATTTCCAACGTATCCTATCCTCTACATTAGTCCGAGCAGTAAATGAGGGACAACTAAGATATTCAAGTCTATTAGAGAATCGGACTTAGACATTCAAACACCTAGAACTTCGAAGGGAAAAAGGCCAAATTTTCTTGATTCCTGTTATCATGCTAACCGAATCTCTGGTACAACCTTAGTACAACCTTAGTTATTTGACTCTTGGTATAACAAATAGATCTTTGATGCTTCTATCATTGATAACACTCGGTACTGGACAAGGTATGTTATCTCGAATAGGAGGAACCATGTGTGACCATGCAAAGCAAATTAGAATCACGGGTGCACACGTAATTGTAATTTGTCATGCATGAGAATTCTGGCAACTCTATTGGGTGATAGCGGTTATGATCAGTACAAATTCTCAATTTCATACTTGGAGGCATGAGGCCTTGGATCCTCATAAAGCCTCACTATCAATATGCAAACAAACCCCACATTCTTACTAGCATGATACAATTTATTATTGTCAATAATTATTATCCGGTTATTGATTAATATATGCTGTAAATTGAAGAAATCATGTCTGGAAGAAGAGCTGGGCGCGCGGGTGGACGAGGAAATATCAGCCTGACTCAAGCCGAGTTGAATGCTATCATCAATGAGCGCGTAGCTGATGCGCTTGCAGCCTATGAACAGGCCCGCAATCAGGACCAGAACGACCAGAATCTGAATCAAGGAGGTCCAACGACCGGTACCTTCAAGATGTTTATGGATTGCAAGCCTCATTCTTTCAGCGGTTCTAAGGGTGCTGTCACACTGCTTCGCTGGCTGGAGAAGCTCGAGTCAGTGTTTGCCATGTGCAATTGTCCTGATGGAAGTCGCGTCAAGTACGCCTCCGGCACACTGGAAGGACCAGCCCTGACGTGGTGGAACTCACAAGTCCAAACCTTAGGGCTCGGTGCTGCTAATGGTATGCCATGGGATGATTTCAAGATTCTGATGAAAGAAGAGTATTGCCCCAGAAGCGAAGTCCAGAAACTAGAGGCGGAGTTTTGGAATTTAAAGATGATTGGTTCTGACATTGAGGAATACACGACTCGTTCGCACGAGTTGGCTGCATTATGTCCTCAGATGGTGACTCCGGCCTACAAACGGATTGAAAAGTACATTGATGGTCTAGCTCCTCAAATCCAAGCTAGTGTTATGGCTGCTGATCCTGTCACTATTCAGCAGGCTATCAGGCTGGCTCACAAACTCACTGACCAGGCAGTGGCACAGGGCACCTTGCCTAAACGTGGTGCTGCTTCTGGTTCATCCGATCATAAAAGGAAGTGGGATGGTAACAACAGCAAGTCTTCAAGCTCCAACAACACCTAGCAACAACAGAGCAAAAAGTTTGATCCATCAAGAAGCTTCACCAACAACAATCAGAACAGCAATAACAACAACTATGGTCAGGGATCGAGCAGCTACGCGGGCAAGAATCCTAAGTGTAACCGGTGCAACTTCCATCATCATGGCCCGTGTGATCGACTCCGTTGTCAGAGATGTGGAAAGATGGGTCACGCAGCCAAAGACTGGAGGGGTGAACTAATGACTCAGCAACAACAACCTCAACAACAATGCCAGGGCGGAGTGACTAGAGCCTGCTATGAGTGTGGTAAGGAGGGTCACTACAGGAAGGATTTCCCACAGCTGAAGGGTGGAAACAATGGTAATAATGGGGGCAATGCCAAGGGTCGTGCATTCGTGATCGGTTCTGGCGAGGCAAGGGATGACCAGAATGTGGTTACTGGTACGTACCCCCTGAATGGTTGTTTTGCTTCTATACTATTTGATACTGGAGCTGACAGGAGTTTTGTTTCCAACAAGTTCATTAAGTTCTTAGATGTAACCTTAGCTGTCATGGAACCTAGTTATGTTGTAGAATTAGTGACGGGAAACTAATCGAGGCAACTCATATCATTAAGGGGTGCAGACTAGGATTATGCGGTCATGAGATAGATATAGATCTGATGCCTGTCACACTTGGTAGTTTCGACGTAGTTGTGGGTATGGGCTGGCTATCCAAGAATCAAGCTGAGATCATCTGTGGAGAGAAAATCGTTCGTATACCAGTTCCTAGTGGTGAAATTTTATCGGTTAAGGGCGAAAGGAGTGGCATGGTCTCCGGAGTCATCTCCTACATGAAAGTTCAGAAGTGTTTGCGTAAGGGTCATACCGCTTTCCTAGCCATGGTCACAAAAAAAGAAACCGAGGAAAAGAAAATTAAAGACATCCCTGTTGTATGTGATTATCCTGAGGTTTTCCCTGAAGACCTACCCAGTCTCCCACCGCATCGCCAAGTCGAGTTTCAAATCGATTTGGTACCGGGAGCCGCCCCTATTGCGAGGGCACCGTACAGATTAGCTCCAAGGGAACTGCAAGAGTTGTCTACGCAATTGCAGGAACTATTGGATAAAGGATTTATCAGACCTAGCTCATCACCTTGGGGAGCCCCAGTTCTGTTTGTCAAGAAAAAGGACGGAACTTTCCGCATGTGTATCGATTACAGAGAATTGAACAAGGCAACAATAAAGAATCGTTATCCTCTCCCGCGCATTGATGACCTGTTCGATCAACTACAGGGTCGAGTTTCTATTCCAAGATAGACCTAGGATCGGGTTATCATCAACTAAGGATTCGAGAAGAAGACATTTCAAAGACTGCTTTCAGAACGAGGTATGGCCACTATGAGTTTTTGGTTATGCCATTTGGGTTGACCAAAGCACTTGCGGTTTTCATGGACCTAATGAACCGAGTGTGCAAACCCTATCTGGACAAGTTCGTCATTGTCTTCATCGATGACATCCTTATTTACTCAAGGAATAAGGAAGAACACGAGGAGCACCTTAGACTGATTCTGGACCTGTTAAGACGAGAACAATTGTATGCAAAATTTTCAAAGTATGACTTCTGAATACGAGAGGTCCATTTCTTAGGTCATGTGGTCAATGAGAATGGGATACACGTTGACCCGGCAAAGATAGAAGCCATCAAGAACTGGGCTACGCCTAAGACTCCGACCGAGGTACGACAGTTTCTCGGGTTGGCTGGCTATTATCGACGGTTCATCGAAGGGTTCTCGAAGATTGCTCAACCTCTCACCGCATTGACTCATAAAGGCACTACGTACGATTGGAGTGATAAACAAGAATCTGCATTCCAGGTCCTAAAGCAGAAACTCTGTATAGCACCGATTCTATCCCTGCCTGAGGGAACCGATGATTTTGTGGTTTACTGTGACGCATCTATACAAGGTCTCGGTTGCGTACTAATGCAACGCAATAATGTGATCGCCTATGCATCCCGACAATTGAAGATACACGAGAAAAGCTAAACAACACACGACCTAGAGCTTGGAGCAGTCGTGTTTGCACTCAAGATATGGAGACACTACTTGTACGGTACCAAGTGCACCATTTACACCGATCACAAGAGTCTCCAGCACATCTTTGAATAGAAGGAGCTAAATATGAGACAACGTCGTTGGGTTGAGTTGTTAAATGACTATGATTGTACGATCAAGTATCATCCGGGCAAGGCCAATGTAGTAGCAGATGCCCTAAGTCGGAAAGAAACACCCAAGCCAAGATGAGTTCGAGCATTGCAACTCACCATTCACACCGGTTTACCCGACCAGATCCGCAATGCTCAACTTGAGGCGTTAAAAGACGAGAACCTGAAATCCGAGTCGCTACGAGGCATGGAGAAGCAACTGGAAACCAAGTCTGACGGAATCCGCTACTTCATGGATCGGACATGGATTCCCTCGTATGGAGACCTACGAGAGCTAGTAATGGATGAAGCTCACAAATCCCGGTACTCAATCCACCCAGGTTTAGACAAGATGTACCACGACCAGAAGGTTATTTAATGGTGGCCAAACATGAAAGCCGATATCGCCACCTACGTAAGCAGATGTCTGACCTGTTCTAAAGTTAAGGCGGAGTATCAACGACCCTCTGGACTACTTCAACAACCGGAAATTCCAGTATGGAAGTGGGAGCAGATATCAATGGATTTTATCACAAAACTGCCGGGAGACTGATCGCCTGGAAAAGTTAACCCGTATCTACCTCAGGGAAATAGTCTCTCGACACGGTGTGCCAATTTCCATCATCTCTGATCGTGACGCTCGATTCACCTCACACTTCTGGCAATCTTTACAACGAGCACTAGGAACACGGCTGGATATGAGCACCACGTATCACCCCCAAACTGATGGCCAAAGTGGGCGCATGATCCAGACTTTAGAAGACATGTTACGTGCCTGCGTCATAGATTTCTGTAGCAGTTGGGAAACTCACTTACCGCTAGTTGAGTTTTCTTACAACAATAGCTATCACACATCAATCAAAGCTGCTCCATTTGAGGCACTGTATGGGCGTAAGTGTCGATCACCTATCTGTTGGGCAGAAGTTGGGGAAAGTCAACTCACCGACCCTGAACTAGTGCACGAGACGACTGAGAAGATCGTGCAGATCCGTAACCGTATGGCGGCTGCCCGTGACCGACAGAAAAGTTACGCAGATAAGCGTCGCCGACCGTTGGAATTCCAAATAGGTGACAAGGTGCTTCTGAAGGTGTCACCATGGGTGCGTGTGATTCGTTTCGGAAAACGTGGGAAACTAAGTCCTAGATATGTGGGACCGTTTGAGATTGTCAAATGGGTTGGCCCCGTGGCCTATCAGCTGAACCTACCCGAAGAACTCCGTGGAGTACATGATGTGTTCCATGTTTCCAACTTGAGGAAATGCCTTGCAGACGAGACCCTTATCGTTCCGTTAGATGAGGTACATGTGAACGAACAACTACATTTCATCGAGGAACCGGTGGAAGTCATGGACCGAGAGGTCAAGACGCTCAAACGTAGTCGTATCCCTATCGTCAAGATCCGTTGGAACTCAAAGCGTGGACCAGAGTGATCAGATGAAGAAGAAGTACCCGCAACTGTTCCAGAATCAGGCATCTACCTCTTAAGGATACGCAAAAACTCTATTCAACATGCGTCACAAACCATTGAGCTTGGTATTCCCCGTTGAACCTCGTAACATGATGTACAAATTTTCGGGACGAAAATTCCTGCAACAAGGGGATGATGTGACACCCCGTAATTTCAGGTTAACACTATTCAAACCATTGTCGTTATCATCATCACACACTCGTTAATACTCGAAACATATACAAACACCGCCACCGACATCGTTAAATAAATTGTGATAAAATACTAAAACGAGTGTTTGTAGAGGATTCACATAAACGGGATTACCTAAGGAATCCTCTTAATTAGCATAGCTCGCCCATCTGCGTCGTTATCAACCGAAACAAATTTAGGAACACGATACCTAAGTATAGGGACTAAACTTGACAATTGCCAAATTGGGGCTGGGTATAAATACCCATCCACCAGCCCAACACTTCACAATCTGCTCTCTTCTCTTTTGTCGCTCTCTCCTTCTCCATTTCTTCATCCTAGCACCAAAATCACCTCGATTGAGCTCGTTTTCGTCAGTTAGACCACACAACAGCTGAGAAATCATGTTCCCAGCAGGTAGACGACCTTGGTCACCCATTTTGTTGCTCGTTTCTCTGCTGCAGTTCGCGACTGGGCCAGTCATGCGACTGAGTCATGCGACTGGGCCCATCGTGCGACTGAGTGGTGTGACTGGGGTGAGTCGTGCGATTGAGTCCATGCGTGTGTGCGTGACGTACGAATGAATGCATGCGATTGAGAGTGGGTGCGATTGAGTCAATCGGAGGAATGTGTGCGACTGAGTATCACACGACTGAAGGCCCAATCGTACGAATGAAGGTTCAGACGTGCGATTGGCTGTTGAGTTGTGCGAATGAGTGATGTGTGGTACGACTGAACGCTAAGTCGTACGAGTGAGGGTTCAATCATACGAGGGAGGTTGATTCGTACAATTGGAGGCCCATTCGTGCGAATGAAGTGTCCAGCCGTGCGTCTAGCCTTGTTATGCGATTGGAGTCATTGTGAGTGAATTCGCCTTGTGTGCGGTGTGCCTATCGTGTGATGATATGGTAACAATCAATAAAGTGTCATTTCTTGACCACAAAGATTAAAGTCAATGCAATCAACAAGCATATACTTTTTCAATCTAAAACAACCTAACTGTTTACAATTAACGACAACCCGATTGGGATCTACACAAGGTCTGATATGCGTATGCCTGCATGTGTGTGTGTCATCCACGACCGAACCCATGCGACCCGACCCGACTAAACATGTCTATTAACGCTAAACACAACATTAACACTTAACATAACTGTCAATAGGTGTTTGACAGCGCATCGTAAACAACACTTGGGAGACTTTCATCCTAAGTACTTACTACATCATCATGGAGTTTCACGGCCCCTATTTTACTCTCCTTCCTTTTGGGGGAGAAAACATGCAAACAGATTTACATAAATGGTTGTAGTATTATTGATATCGCTTGTTACGTTAGTGCAAACATACAACAGTCCTGACACACTCGAACCGTTAGTAATGGGATTAGCGAGGTAATTCTGAGAGGTACTAATGGGTCAAACAAACCCCGCCCGGGCTAGTCGCGCTAGCTTGATTTGAGGTCAAACGGGTGCACAATTTACCTAACATTTGTCACGGTCTGGTGAGACGTGACGGGGATACAACAAACATATAGGACGTAAACAGTCAGCTTCGGTTCGAAACGCTAAGTAACAAGAACATAGGCTAGCTACCTAACGATATGCTTTATATACTAGACCATTGAAACGCTTACGAACACATTTCTTGTTGATTAAACCTGTGAACTCAGCAACTTTATGTTGACACATTTTAGCATGTTTTCTCAGGTCACAGGAATGCATAAGCTCACGATGCATGCTACAGGAAATGCACCGAGGACATGCATTCATCTACTTTATTTTCTGCATTGAACATTTCGTCTAGAACTGGCACTTGTAACTTTCATGTAATGGATGTACTTATCATATATACGCTTCCACGCTAATGTAAATTTGGGTTATGTTCCGTTGAATGAAGTCAAACGTTATTTTTAAATTCATGTAGTGTCGTTCGATATGAATGTGTCTGAGATCCTGGTATGTCACACGCCTAACGGTAAAACCCCGTTAGTGGAAATTGAGGGTGTGACATTAATCCTCCATTTTATGTTAACTAGTTATTGAAAAAGTTATGTAATTAACATTTTAATTATATAACTTATACACACTTTTATTACTTGATGTTATTTAACCAATTTAAATAACATTACAAATAATACCCATGAACAAAATATCCTTATAAGTTGTTCTATCTCATATACAATTTATCTAGAAAACCCACTTTTCTAAATTGGTGTAATTATTTAACTGCATGATCATATCATCAATTAAATATTAATTGGTGTTTGCTAAGCTTGTTATTGGGTATGACCCGACTTGGATCATAACGTACTAACCACATCAATGTTCTATGTGTCTTGGGCATAAAGAATCCAACAATAAAATTGTGTATATGTTATATAATTAAAAGGTTAATTACATAACTTATTCTAGTGACTAGTTAAAAGAATTGTGTAGATAAAATTGGGGGGAAACCCCAATTTGAAGTGGGTTTTCAGCCGCCCCTTTCAAGGGGTTGCTTCATTTTGTTTTCTTGAGAACACAATTCATTTACTAGTCATACACTCCACCTCCTTCTTTCTCTTACATGCAAGAACCAAAAGGTGAAGAGTTCTCTCTATTTTGAAGAAAAACTCACTGCTGGAATAGGGTTCCAGCAGCCCTTCCTGGTTCATTTTTGGTGTAGAAATCCTAAAAACCAAAGTCTTTGCTTGATGCTTGTGGGTATGGAAGCTTGAGGATACCTTTCCTTGGTGTTTTGGTCGTTCAAGAACATCATCATCTTCATCGAATTTCATGGTTTTGACAGCTCCTGAAAGGTAGTTTCATGGGTGTTGTTTTGGTTGTTTTTCATTCTTGATAGCTAGTCCATTCACATATATTTGATCCTATGTTCTTGGGTTTGTTGATGTTATATATTATGCCTTAATTTTTAGTTTACAAAACATAATATTAAGGTTTTATTCCGCTGCATTTTCATGTTTAAATGGTTAAACTACTTTGATAATTAGTCTAACAAACCCAACTTTAAAAACTTGTAATATCTTCGAAAAAGGTTTTAAGCTTCGGAAGAACATTCAAAGTGCTATCAAATCCATTTTCGAAGTGATAAAACCTTTTATTCGGAAGACCTTCTTACTCTCGGAAGTAAGACTATCTTATCTCCGGAAGTAAGTTTGGCTTCGGAAGATATTACACTCGGAAGACTCATACTCTCGGAAGAAAGACTTTACTGTGTAACGTAAATCTTTAGGCCCCACTCTGTAAAAGGTAAATTTTTTCTTAAGGATGTCAGAATATTTACATGACTTACCCTTACTGCCCCTTTCACATCAAACCCCAAACTGTCATTTCACCTTATCCATCCGCCATTTCACAATATTTAAATACTTCCGACCTATCTCATTAATCTTTTTACCCATTTGCAAACCCTAAGTGTTCCTCATCTTCACTGTCACTCTTCAAACTTACCACTACTCTTTACGATCTCTGCCAACAATGGCTCTGAACCCTCAGCACAATCAAGTCACGCTCCTTGACTCTTCAAAAGATGTCGACTTCTCTGAAATCATCCAATATTTGCTTCAGTCCTTCTACTACACAGCCCTCACTGTTAATCCTACTGTTTACTCCAACCATATGGGCGAATTTTGGGCAAATGGTCAGCTTGACACCCTGAATAGAATTAGGGTTATCAGGTCAAAAATATGTGGCCATGAGATAGTCATATCTGAACAGACCATCAGGGAGCAC
Source organism: Flaveria linearis (assembly GCA_024085815.1). Classification (NCBI taxonomy): domain Eukaryota; kingdom Viridiplantae; phylum Streptophyta; class Magnoliopsida; order Asterales; family Asteraceae; genus Flaveria; species Flaveria linearis. The sequence goes on from CM044013.1 coordinate 52,374,909, forward strand.
TTAGAGCTTCATGATGAAGGTTCTCCTACGAAATTCCCCAAATCTGATTTAGAAGACACCTATACCCAAATGGGGTATGGTGGTGATGTGAGCAAATCAACGGTCTACAATTTAACTTCTCCTATCACTGGAAGTTCCAGCTTCACATTGTTCTTCATTGTCTATCCAATAAATTAGGGGGATGGGATCAAATTCCATATGACCTAGGATGCCTAGTTCATGGGTTGGTAAAGGCCTTCAGTTCAATTATTCAAGATTTATGCTAAATAACCTCAGGGGAAATCTTTAACGGGAAACATTCTACCTGTATCCCAAGTTCATTCAGCATATCATCAACTGCGAGCTGGATCAAGAGAAGCTTGTCTGTGCAGCTACTCTTTCTATCCCTCCCATGAGGCTGGTCATCTTCAAAGTTTTAAAAAGGATGTCCACCAACTTCACAGGAAGACATACTACACTTTTTCCAGGTATGATCGAGCGAATGGCTCCTGGTGATATCCCTGTAAATCCCACAGGTGATGAACCCACACCAGCACCACCCACTTTACGGATAACTCTATCTCCTCCACCCACCAATTACACATACCAGAGACGTCCCAAACGAACCCTTGTTCAACCTTTTTTGATTGAACAAGCCCCTCCTGTTCCATCCAAAAAGGCTAAAGTGGAAGAATGGGGTCCCACTTGTTGGGTTTTAGCCATGTTTATCAAAGCTAGTTTACCATTTAAACTATAAAACACAGCGGATATATGGTTAAACATATGGTTAATAATCTGAAATTTTGATCATTTTAAACCAAAACTAAAACCCAAGAACAAGGATCATTTATATATATGAAATAACATGCTATCAAAACGACAATACAACCATAGGGTGTTCTAGATATCAACCTTTCTTTGACAAGTTGTGATGGATGTTTAAGATGAAGAAGATGATGTTTTGAGTGGCTAGCTTTCAAAGGAGAGGACCTCAAAACCGTGATACCCACAAGCTCTTCAAACACTTACTTGCTAGGTAATATAATACCAACTTCCTTCTCTTTAGTAGATCCGAATCTAGCTAAACAAAGGCTGAAATTTCAGCTTGAAAAACTCGTTTTTCAGCCAAGGGAAGAAGAGAGAAAGAAGATTGCTTATGTGTGTGAGAGAGAGTGTTAGAGAGAATTGATCGAAGAGTATTGTAGTGAATGAAGTCTTGCAGAAGCCAAGACAAAAGGTGGAGTCCCAAGACCACTTGGGCGGCCAAAAATGGGTATTCAAATGGGTTCCCCCCATTTTGTAATTTTTATAAAAAAGCACTCTTTCAATCCCTTAATTTATAAAATTAAAACCTATTTTAATTTTATAACATTAACACACTTTTATTTGTTATTATTTAACCAACTTAAATAATGAAACAAATAAATATCTCTTGAACAAATTATCCATATAATGTTGTTCTATCACAAAAGCAATATTTAGAAAACCAATTTTCTAAATAGGTGTCAATATTTATTGTATGATCTTATCAACAAATAAATGTTTATTGGTGTTCGTTTGGTTTGTTATTGGGTATGACCTGACTTGGATCATAACGTACTAACCACATCAGTCTTGTATGTGTCTTGGGCATATAAGATCCAACAATCTCCCACTTGCACAAGATTCATAGAATATTGATGCAAGCAGTAAGTACCGCCTAACAACGGTTTACTACCCTTAATACGTATGACTAAGTGCCATTCAATAACATCATCCTCTTCAAGTACCATCCTTGAAGTGTTTTAGGTGAATCAATCATCTATCCTTTTGTCACAGATTTAACTTTATCAGGCCTTAGACATCTTACTCTTAATGAATAAGAGGGACAAATCCCATCTTGACTACATACGTCTCCCACAATTACCTTATATCATACCTGAACTCAGATTTATGTACTGCCATATTTCAGAACAGCGAAGAACTGAGCCAAAGTATAATATTTGGTAAATATCAAGACCCAATATGTATCTCAGGTCAGAGGATACCAAATGATGTTCGCCTTTACTCAAAATTACTTATGATCAATCAGGAAGATTCCATGTAGTAATATTTGAGATGCAGGTCATTCCAATATTGGCATCCCACAAATATCTATGAACTTTGGCAGTAACCTTTTGCTCTATATTCATCCATATGAATATCTACCGATCCAAATTCATAATAATCTTACCCTCATACTTGTTCCCACAAGTATGAATGACTACGGACATTTAGAGTAAACAACTTACTCATGGATTAAACATGCTAAATTGGAACATTTATTGAAATATTATAACCAAATAATTTTATTCAACTAATAAAGGAGTTCCAAATATCCAAATATGAAATTATAGATGAAATCCAATCACTAGAATATTGAAGTCCCATGGCACAGGTATGACCTTCATGCTTTGCCTTTTCTAGGAGCTTCGTAAGAGGATCGGCAATATTTGATCTATGTGAACTTTGTGAATACATATCTTTCCTTTCTTGACTTCATCTCGTATGTAGTTGAATCTCTGCCCAATGTGTCTAGTCTTTTGATGAGCACGAGGTTCCTTGATTTGAGCAATCGCACCCTCGTTATCACAAAAGATCTCTAGGGGGTCCTGAATGGAAGGGACAACCCCTAGATCGGTAATGAATTTCTTCAACCATGCAGCTTCTTGAGCTGCCAATGAGGCGGCGACATATTCAGATTCGGTAGTTGATAAAGCCACCACATCCTGTTTAGAGCTCTTCCAAGAGACCGCTCCTCCATTCAGAATGAAAATGTATCCTGATTGTGATCATGAATCATCACGATCGGTTTGGAAACTCACATCCGTGTAACCTTTTACAACAAGTTCCTCATCACCAGATCCATAGATTAGGAACATATCTTTAGTCCTCCTTAGGTACTTAAGTATGTTCTTAACAGCCATCCAATGACTGTTTCCAGGATTTTGCTGGTATCGGCTTGTCATGATTAAGGCGCATGAAATGTCCGGCCGAGTGCATATCATTGCATACATGATGGATCCAATAGCAGATGCGTATGGGATTGCCTTCATTTTATGTTTCTCATCCTTTGAGCTTGGACATTGAGTCGTATTCAATATCATTCCTCTTTGAATAGGTACCGTACTTTCTTAGAGTTCTCCATCTTGAACCTTTTCAAGATCTTATCAATGTATGCACTTTGATTTAAACCAATCAACCGCCTTGATCTATCCCTATAGATCTTTATTCCCAGAATATAGGTGGCTTCACCAAGTTCCTTGATGGAAAAACAACTTCCAAGCCAGTTTTTACACCTTCCAAGGTTGGAATGTCATTTCCAAATAGTAGTATGTCATCAACATACAATACTAGGAAAGTGATGATGCTCCCACTAGCTTTCTTATATACACAAGCTTCATCAGCGTTCTTGATGAATCCAAATTTAATTACTTTTTCATTAAAATGGTGATTCCAACTTCTCGATGCTTGTTTCAATCCATAGATTGATTTCTTTAACTTGCATACTTTGTTAGGATATTTTGGATCGACAAAACCTTCAGGCTGAACCATATAGACATCTTCCTCAAGATATCCATTTAGGAGGGTGGTTTTGACATCCATTTGCCAAATCTCATAATCATAATGAGCAGCAATGGCAAAAAATATCCTAATAGATTTTAGCATCGCAACAGGTGAGAAAGTTTCATCATAGTCAACCCCTTGAGCTTGAGTGAAACCCTTTGCTACAAGTCTAGCTTTATAAGTATCCAAGTTTCCATGCATATCGGTTTTCTTATTGAAAACCCACTTACTTCCAACTACTTTGGAGTTAAGAGGTGGTACAACCAAGTCCCATACTTGATTGTCATACATGGATTGCATCTCAACGTTCATGGCCTCAAGCCATTTGTCACAACCCGATTTGGACAACGCATCATGGTATGTGATTGGTTCATCGGAATCTATCACATAGCATCCATCAGTGAAAAATCCATATCTTTCCGATGGATTACTAGTTCTACCAGATCTGTGAACGTTTTCTATGTATTGATCAACTAGTTAATCATTTTCAACATCCTCATGTTAAGTGCTAGTGTCAACCAAACGTGTATCGGCTTGCGGTTCTTGATCCTCTTCAAGATCCACAATTCTACTACTAGTTCCTTCCATAAGGAACTTGGTTTCCAAGAACTCACCCTTTTTGGCAACAAACTCCTTTTGTTGTATTGGATTATAGAAATAATATCCCATAGAATCTCTTGGATATCCAATAAAGATACACTTAATGGAACGGCTTTCTAACTTGTTCGAGGTGAGAGTCTTCATATAAGACTCACACCCCCACACCCTGAAATATGATAATGATGGAACCCTTCCATGCCATATTTCATAAGGTGTCTTTTCCACTTTCTTGGTTGGGGCCATATTCAAAAATACGGGCCGTGGAGAGCAGAGCAAAACCCCAAAATGACAGAGGTAATGAGCTTCTAGCCATCATAGATCGAACCATATCCAATAGAGTTCGATTTCTCCGCTCGAACACGCCATTATGTTGTGGTGTTCCCGGTGGAGATAGTTGTGAGACAATCTCACAACTTCTAAGATGGTCCCTAAAAGCATCATTCAGGTATTCACCTCCTCTATCGGTGCGGGGAATTTTAAGTGACTTATTGAGTTGATTTTGTACTTCATTTTGAAAGATCTTGAACATTTCACAAGCTTCATCTTTGTGTCTTAACAAGTACACATACCCATATCGACTATAGTCGTCAGTAAAGGTAATGAAGTATCTTTCATTGTACCTTGTCATAGGTTTAAAAGGACCACATACATCCGAATGTATGATACATAATAAATCCTTTGCCCTTTCGGCTTTGCCTCTAAAACGTGCCTTGGTCATTTTACCTTGTAAACAAGACTCACATACATCAAATGAATCACATTCATTTGTTTTTAAAAGACCATTCTTTTGTAGTGTTTGCATTCTTTTCTTGTTTATATGACCAAGACGGCAATGCCAAAGGTAAGTGTCACTCAAATCCGATTTGAGTTTCTTGGTACTAGTTTGGTACAATAAGCTATCATTCAATGTATTTTCACGAACCAATTCATAGATACCGTTGATGGGAATAGCTTTAAAGTAAAACATATCATTCAAAGTAACATGGATTTCATTTCCAATAAATGATAATACATATCCAAAATATTTTAATAGGGCTATAAAATAATGTTCCTAGTCAAACTAGGAGCATACAAAACATTGTACAAAATTACTTCCAAACCATTTGGAAGTTTCAAGATGTAGTCACCACGGGCTTTAACTTGAACTTTAGCCCCATTGCCCATGTAGAGGCTAACATCCCCTTTGTTAAAGTTGCTACTTCTTTTGAACCCCTGCAACAAATTGTAAATGTGAGTTCCACATCCGGTATCTAATACCCATGTGTTAGAGGATATTAAGTTGAATCAATATGGATCATGTATATGGTACCTGAGGTCTGCCCGGCATCCCTCTTTGCTTTCAACTCTTGGAGATGGACAGGACAATTTCTTGCCCAATGTCCAATCTCCCCACACTTGAAGCATGGGTCATTGGAAGAAACCTTTTGCTTCTTGTCATGTGCTTTGGGTGGCACTCTTGCCACCCTTTTCCCTTTCCCCATACGGGTCCCTTACCCTTGGCAACTCTTGCCTTGGGTGCGGGATGGGGCCTTTTCTTATTCCCACCTTCATTGATGGTGAGAACGGTTAAAAGCCTTTTACCCATGGCCGCCTCGGCCGTTTTGAGCATAGAGTGAAGCTCAACAATGCTTTTGTCCCAAGCATTCATATTGTAGTTCCACACGAACGTCTCGAACCTTTTGATAAGGCCATTGAGGATCAAATCCGTGGCCAATTCCTTCGAGATAGGACAATTTAGCCTTTCGAGGCGGTCAATGTGACTTTTCATCTTAAGTACATAAGATGAAACCGATTGGTTGTCGTCCATACGTCATGCATGGAGTGCTCGAACCGTTTCAAAGCGCTCAACCCTCGCTTGCTGTTGTAACGTTTCCTTCAGTTGGGTTATCATGTCATAAGCTCCGTGATGTTCATACTCCTTCTGGAGATCCGGAGTCATGCTTGCCAACATAAGACAAGACACTTGGACGGAGTCCTCAGTGTACTTCATCCAATCGTTATAGGCCTCCTCATCATCCTCACTAGGTTGATCGGGGATAGGGTCGTCTAAAACATATGATCGTTTCTCTTGCCTGAGAACGATTCTCAAGTTTCGATACCAATCCATAAAATTGTTATGATTTAGACGTTCCTTTTGGAGAATCGCTCGTAAAGATTTGGTGGACGTGGATGAATTATCATGATTATCATTATTATTGGTGGCCATCTACAAAATTTAACAAAGATCAATTTTAGTATTTTCGATATTGTTATTTTAATAATTAATACCTTTTAAGGTCATTTTCATATTAAAATTTAGAACCCAACATTACATTTAAATAGTGGTTAGGTGACCTTTATCCCACGATTTAAATTAATAAGGTGGTCAACGATTGACTGTTGCAACCATTGGCAACTTCTAGAGGTATGGGATCGACTTGAAACATCATATGTAAAGTCGGCATGTTAATCCCATCAACACCATTTGGAACATGGTTTGCAAATCAAGATACCCTACTTACACACACGTGTGAGTTTGCCAAAATAAGCGGTTAGGTGACCTTTATCCCACGAATATGGCATTCTCACCTCAAGTCACAAGTTCCCTCAAAATGGTTAGGTGACCTTTATCCCACTAAGAGTCCCGAGTGACTCAAGTGTTGTGTAAAAGGACGGTGTTGATCTCATTTTTAAAATATTTAGAGATTTCATAATTCTAGTTTAGAAAACTCTATGTATTCATATTTGCATGCTTTCAAATACAAGATACCCTATGGTACATTGATTAAAACCCTTTTAATCTTTAAAATCATTAAACAATATTAATAACATTTTATTACCTTTTAATGATTAAGGACCATTTAGATAGTTTGTTATGATCATTGAAAGGATTGTTAAGCAAACATCATATATAAGTAATCAACCACAATACCATAACCAAACAACCATGAATCAACCAAATATTAGTGCATAACCATAGCATCTAAAGTGGCCACACTTGTTTGCCATCACAAGTGTGGTCCATAGGACATTCCTAAGGGACAAAACACAACACAAGAAGGCTTCCATGAACCTCCCACTTGAAACCACATCCAAATGCTCCATGTTTCTTGTGTCTTCCCTTTGTGCTTCTAACGCGTACATCTTCATATTACAAGATATTATATCCTAATACAAGATTTCTAGTAAAATGAAAAGTACCTAATCTATTTATTACATCCCAATAATAAATAAATTACACTTTAAACAAAGCACAAATAAATGATTATACAACCCAATTGAATGATTAAATACAACCATTACAATCATCCAAATAACACAAGGTCAAGGGCTAGGTTATGCACCATAATGAACAATGATCATATCATCCAAAACAAAAATGAATCCCCACTAAAACCCACAAAATTTCAGCCAACACAAACTGAAATTACGGGTTTTATTTTGTCCAAAGAAACAAACAATTTAACATACATGTCTTTCAAAGTTTAATCACAAGCATGTGTGATATAACTTTGAAAGTTTGGGGATTCATAATACATGAACATAGCAGCCCCTAAAGGGGTTTTAAAGTCCCATGAAATGAATTTTTCAAGGACAATTGAAGCATGCATTCCATATAACAGGCTCTAGATGCCAGTGTTGGGTTTTAGCCATGTTTATCAAAGCTAGTTTACCATTTAAACTATAAAACGCAGTGGATATATGGTTAAACATATGGTTAATAATCTGAAATTTTGATCATTTTAAACCAAAACTAAAACCCAAGAACAAGGATCATTTATATATATGAAATAACATGCTATCAAAACGAAAATACAACCATAGGGTGTTCTAGAAATCAACCTTTCTTTGACAAGTTGTGATGGATGTTTAAGATGAAGAAGATGATGTTTTGAGTGGCTAGCCTTCAAAGGAGAGGACCTCAAAACCGTGATACCCACAAGCTCTTCAAACACTTACTTGCTAGGTAGTATAATACCAACTTCTTTCTCTTTAGTAGATCCAAATCTAGCTAATCAAAGGCTGAAATTTCAGCTTGAAAACCTCGTTTTTCAGCCAAGGGAAGAAGAGAGAAAGAATATTGCTTGTGTGTGTGAGAGAGAGTGTTAGAGAGAATTGATGGAAGAGTGTTGTAGTGAATGAAGTCTTGCACAAGCCAAGACAAAAGGTGGAGTCCCAAGACCACTTGGGCGGCCGAAAATGGGTATTCAAAATGGTTTTCCCCCATTTTGTAATTTTTATAACAAAAGCACTCTTTTAATCCCTTAATTTATAAAATTAAAACCTATTTTAATTTTATAACATTAACACACTTTTATTTTTATTATTTAACCAACTTAAATAATGAAACAAATAAATATCTCTTGAACAAATTATCCATATAATGTTGTTCTATCACAAAAGCAATATTTAGAAAACCAATTTTCTAAATAGGTGTCAATATTTATTGTATGATCTTATCAACAAATAAATGTTTATTGGTGTTTGTTTGGCTTGTTATTGGGTATGACCTGACTTGGATCATAACGTACTAACCACATCAATCTTGTATGTGTCTTGGGCATATAAGATCCAACACCACTCAGTCTGAGTCCAACCATCCTTCACCATTTACCTCAGTATGGGTATTGATTCTCCTCATTCTCAATCTCATGAGCCCCAAAACAGATCTAAAAGCCCTCAGAATAAGTCACAATACTCACCTGAGAAACCAATAAGGGACAACCAAATCATAGGCTCCAAGCCTCTAGATATTGATCAAGGTCCTGGGTCATTAGGCATAACTCCCATATCCTTTACTGACCTACTTACCGGTACTGATGAAGATTTCATGTTCCTCCAAGGCCATGATGTTGATCTACAACACCCATTCAAGGATGAACTGAGCCTAGAGAAACCTCTAACTTCTAGCCCCCACAGCAAAGCCCAACTGAGGTGAGTCCCACTGATGTGAAGGGGAATCATATAGATTCAGCTGCCACTACTGAGAATGTCTCAATGACCTCTCAGGACAATGGTAATATCTCTGAGACTGAATCAATGACAACTTTACCTATTAATGACTCTAAAAGAGACATCACTACATAGAGGAACCCAGGGTGCTACGAAGCCACAACTGATGGTGAGCATGAACATACAAGGTATGTTATCTTATCTCCCCATTATTCTTCTCAAGAAGATGAGGGAATTATGCAATTTATAATTAGAGACCTACTTTCCAAAGTGTTAAACCTTGAATCAAAGGTTAAGACTTTAGAAGACAGGTCTGCCACTCAGCAACTTGAGATTGAATATCTCAAGGCTCAACTAGCTGAGACACATACTGTGAAATCTGTTAGGCATGTACCAATTCAAGTCTCTCTGACTTCTTTCTCCAGCTCATCAAGCTCTCAAGATGATGCTACCAAAAAGGGGGAGAATGTTCAGAGGCAAACTCATACAGAGCAAAGCTTGGCTCTCACAACCCTTTCTTTAAAATATCCTGCTCAACAAACAACTGTTTTCCCTAAACCACCTCCAATCATACTTCAAGTGGACCAAAAGATGCTCATGGATCTTCACAGATTCCTAACCACATTCTTAATGAGATCTTCACTTAAAAACCAAGTCTAGACGTTATTATGGCTTACTTTGGAGCAGAAGAGCTTCAAAGGTTGAATGCACCTCCTACCACTAAGGAAGGAGTTGGTCAAACTAAGGTTAACATTGAACCTGAGATTGATTTCGAATGGGATATAGGGACTGATGGCCTAGCAACTGAATCCGTTAGGATAGGAAATGTAATCCCTCTAACTTCCAAAGCTGAAGACCAAGCTGCGGAAGAACTACCACTAACTTTCAAAGCTGAAGTTCAAGCTGCGGAAGGACTATCTTCTTTGTCTGATGATCGAATTATCACAGAGGCAATTCTTGAACTAGCCTATGAGATAAATACTGATGACTATCTCACAACTCCTCTGGCTTAACCACCTTCATCATCACAAGCTCATATCACCGCTCATCAGCCTGAATCCTCTACAACAGAGTCTCTAAAAGCTCAACCTTCCAAAGACATCAAAGGTAAAAGAAAGATGACTGCGGAAGAACTGTAGAGGAGGAAAGGAAGGGGAAGCTGAAGAGGAAAGGTAGACTCCCCACTGGAAAGCTACTAGCTGCATGTAGCAAAGCAGCTGTGGCAGCCCAGGAGGCTATCAACAACATGAAAAGAGTGAAGATTATTGACAATCTTGTCAATCTGGGTATAGCAAGTAAAGATGTGTTCCTCTTAACACTTGAGGAGCTGGTAGAGTTAAAAAGATGACCCTACTATAAAAAGAACAAGATGAAGCGACATGGTTGGCCTTAGAAGAGGAAGAGAAGAGGAAGAAATAGGAAGTTAAGCAGCAGCTAAGAGAAGAAAGGGTAGTCTTCTTGACTTCTTGGGGCTACTCCTTAAAGAATTAGTTCCTCATAACAAGAACATGATCTTGTGGCTTTTTAACAAAGAATAAGATCAAATGGACAAGGAGAGGAGAAAGGCTGCTAGGGTAAAGCTCAGAGCTAAGAAGAAGAAGGAAGAAGAATCCCAACTTGTTACAGCCAAGAAGATGGGAGATAGAGCATGGATGAGAGCATATCTTAAAGCCCATGGCTTCTCTAGCAGAAAAGTTGGTCCCATGTCTAATAAGACCCTGCAACGACATGTTAATGACATCAAAGCTGACATTCGCTTAGGAAAAAGGAAAGATGTTTACCTAAGTTCTCAGAGGATAACACCCAAACCTACTACTCAACCTCAACCCCAAACTAAACCTGAGCCAACACCCTTTCTTGTCTGAATAAAAACTGAACCAACCACTGAACCCTATACTCCTGAACCTATACCATCAGCCATACCCTCATCACCTATTGCTTCACAGCAACCACCTCCACTACCCATCCTAAAACCCAAAACACTTCCCAGAAGTCAACCCTCCTCTACCTAACAAACAACCACCCATTCATCATCCAAGCCGTCCTCTGAGTCAAGTAAACCACTGACCTTGGAGGAATTCAAGGAAATCAAGAAAAAGCTCATCAATTGTACTAATCTGAGCGAAATTTCTTGTGAAGAGGAATCCATCAAGTTAACATTTGTTGATGGATCCTCCAGTTCCCTCACAAGAGAAAATTTTCTTGATCTGCCTAGGGGAACTCTAAACTAGACACTTCAGCTCTTGGCAGGTAACTCTGATTCACCTAATAAAGAGGAGAAGATGCTAAGAAGAAGATGGTAATTCTCTTGGACACCAGGAAGGGTAACAAGCTGCCAAATTAACCCTTTATTCCTAGGAAGAAAATTGTCCAATGGAGATTTGAGGACCCTTCTCATAAATTTGTTGTGGAAAGAGAGAATGGCGAAGTCAACAGACTTAACAATCCATCTTTGTTTCAGTCAAGCAGATTTGACATCGTTGAGCTAGCAGGGAAGCCATTCTCCAACCCCTCTAACTCTCAGATTGCTGCTCACACTCAAAATCATCTGAGCAGCCTTCACCTTGCTGAGTTAACTACAAGAGCAAGGATTGAAGAAGAGTTTAAGCTAATAGAGAAGGTTGAAAAGGAAGGGACAATCAAAGGAAAGACTTTCCTAAAAATGATTGAAGGCCCTGACTTAGAACCTAAGTCAGATGGGAGTATGACTATAACTCCCAATAACTATCTCTCTTTCGAGAGCCACAACAAAGGGAACATATGATCCAAAGTAACAGAGTGGACTTATTATCATTGAAGGATTTGTACCAACTTCTCAGCACCACCTCTGGAAAGAACAAGGAAATAGACAAATATCTACTCTCCTTGGTGCTGGGAGTTTTGAGAAGTAGAAGACAGTGAGGTTTTGGTAGCATAAGCCTAGGGAGAGTTTGTTGGATATATGAGGCTGCTCCAACCAAAACCACACTTAGAACAATTTTGGTGCAACTATGAAGAACATCCGAAGATAAAGGTTGCACTTCCGAAGATTAAAGATAAAGGAACTTCCGAAGAGGAATCATGTCTTCCGAAGACATATTCATCTCTCTTCTGAAGTATCAACACATAAGAAGATTTCAAGATAATGACTTCCGAAGCATAGAGTCTTGAAGACCAGCGAAAGTCTCGCAAGAAGTAAATTCTTATGAAGTATAAATGGCTTCGGAAGAACTTGTTCTTCCGAAGCTAGTTAACCTTCGGAAGAACTTGTTCTTCCGAAGCTAGTTAACCTTCGGAAGAACTTATGAACTAGTGGATATTAGCATGTCCCTTTGACTAGCCGCTGCAACCTCTAAGACACTGCATGGCGTTTTCCCACGACCATGTAGTTGACCATACTTTAGTTCACTGGTCATTCCTTAGCAGTTAGTACATTTACTAACTTTAGTTGGTAAACAAAAGGTAAGTCATGGACATGTCATGACTACCTTATCTAGGATAGTATTTTATTCTAGAAACCTTACTACTAGCAATGTAGTATTTGTTTAGTAAGTAAGTTTCTAGCTGGCTGTCTTTGTATAGCCGGCTGTAGATAGTAGTATATATAATTCTCATTGTAAGCTCATAAGAGTATGCTTGTAAGAGTCTTATAATCTTTTAGTTGAGAATTAATATATACAAGTATCTTGTGCATGACCGGGTGAAGGGTTTATGCACTTTACAACACAACAACACAAAGAGGAGAGTGTGTAACAACACTTAACAATTCAAATGGGAACTGGTAAAACTAAGTTTAGAGAACTAAGAAACACAAGTGTAAATGAGAAGGAAACTAGAACAACACACAAGAAGTTGGTTTTCAAGGTTGATGTATATTGATCTCTAGTTCCTTACAAATGGTTTACAAAGTTCTACTCAACATACTAAGTTACAAGGACCAGAAAATACTTATACTACAACCTACAGCCGGCCATACTTTGAAGGCCAACTAGATACATGATCTAGACAACAAAATCCATGTAGAGTCAAAAGGTAGATTGCCTTTTGATTACTGACTATGACATGCCATAGGTCAGAACCTAATATATTACAAAAAGGATAAAGTACATAAAGTGGAAAGTTACAGACTCAAGACCTCAATGTGCAGTTTACCAAAAGCATGGACCTTTTCACCAACACATGAAAGGTTGGTGACTTATCAGAGTGGCAGCAGAAAGTGGTTCAGCTTTAGGTAAAAAGTACATCAGATAAAGCATGCAATATAAAAGTCTTCAGAAGAAATCTATCTTCAATGGTTGGCTTTGGAAGACTTTGTCCTTGAAGCTTCGGAATACTTCATCTTTTGGCTTTGGAAGATATTGGTCTTGGCTTAGAAATATTTCACACATAGAATAATTTCTAAGGCAGTGTGAAACTTCTGAAGCATTCCACTTCAGTACACTTGTGCATGCATGCAGGAGAGACTTTGGGTGTTTAGGTTGCATCAGCCTTACTAATAACCTTACAAACTCCCCCTAGGCTAATGCTACTAAAACACTTGAAGACTTCAGATGTTGACAGTCCTCATTATGATGATGACCAACCCTTTCTTCATGGGACGATCAGGATCACTTAGACTCTCATAATATCTTCTCATGTCAAAGAGATCATGCAGATGTAGATTGAACATATCGTGCCATGTGTAGACATGTTCAATACCTTGATCTCTTATGACATGCCATCTTTTTGGATTTATGGTGTATGTCCAAGATAAGATGGGTCTTCCTGATGCCAGATGAGCTGCTTGAATTAGAGTTGGTGGAGCATCCTCTTGTTGCAAATCCTCAGGATGTTCTGATTCATCCTGAGGTTTGGAGGTCGATGTTTTCTTCTTTTTCTTCTTTGACTTTGGTTTGGAAACCATCCTTTTCCTCCTCTTTGAATCTTTTAACTGAGAAGACTGGCCTGCAGCACCTGATTGATCTTCTTTGTCTTTCTCGGTTGGGTCTTCCTCTCTTACAGGTTCAGATTGAGAGTGGACAGATCCTTGTTGTGGATTAGAAGTGGAAGCTTGCTGAGGTTCAGCCGGAGGTTCAGGTTGTGTTGTCTTAGGTGTTTCAACCTTAACCTCCACTTCATGAGGGACCTGACTTAGTGGGGAGTGTAAGTCCACAAGTTTACCTTTTTGGATCTTCTGCTTGATTACCCTGATATGCTAATCCATGGTGGATAGAGACATGGGACCAAGTCTCCTTCTGGAGAATCCATATAGCTTCAAGAAGCTCATCATCTTTTGCCTGTCAGCAGACTTTTTCAAGTTTTTATGGATGATGTCTCTTGATTTTACAGCTTCTTCTCTTAACTTTGTTTTGGTGATCTTTCTTTCTTTGGCTACATCAAGTTCAAGCTGTTTGAGGTACTCAAACTCAATGTAGTCAAAGGGTAAGGGAAGAAGTGTATCAGTTTGATAGAGGCCTGTGGCACTCAGGTAGTTGATCATGTTGAGTCTATCCTTCTCTTTGTCTACCTGTGGTTCTTGTGGAGCCACATCCTCTTGTTCATGAGTTTCTTGAACTGGTGAGAGAGTAGGTATATGCTTGTAGAGTCTATTCTTTCTTCTTTCTTATTTGATTTTCAGAAGAAGCTCTGCATCTTCTTCTTCTTTTCCCTCTTTTGATAGTTCCATATCAGCCAGTTCATTTAACTCATCTAAGGGGAAAGAGATGATATTATCAATATCATAGTTCCTGGTCTGCAAGTAGTTTATTCTGACTGCCCTTAACTCATCATCCTGAGTATTTAGTCAGGAGGCAGCCCTGATAGCACTTTCCATGAGTCTTGCAGACCCAGTAGAGGAACTTTCTCCCCTTAACTTCCTTTTCTTCTCTCTCTTCTCCTCCTCAATCTACTCAGAAGTTAATTTCCTTTTCCCTTTGGCCTTTATTGCTTGGTATAGCTTCCAAGCTCTGGCCAGAGAGACGTTGAGATGCACCTTCACCAACAGGTGTCTCGTCAAGGGTCTAAACCTCTGCAGCAGTTGGTGGTGAGACAGGGTTCTCAGGTTCTACCACTGGGCCTTCAGTCAAAGTTTTCCCTTTGAAGCTAATCTCAGGGTCTGCCTCAACATCCAGTTGACCGATGGTATTGCCTGATTGCCTTTGTCTTTCTCTAAGGCTAAGCTCTGCAGTGCTCCTATCTTGAACTCTTTGAAGAATAAAGGTTCTTCTTTCAGTATTATACCTCCACCCAAAGATGTGACTTAGAGTTGGTGGGGATGATACAGATCTTGGAATACCTTTCTCAAATAGACTCCTAATAACTGAGTCTATACTGTCCACGTCAATGTGAACTTGAGAAAGTTGCTGAGTATGAACAACTACAAGTGAGGATGGTGAGTCATCAGTGTCCATACTCCCTAAGGAACTCCTAGGTTCTGTGATTGTAATGACTTCCTCCCCCTTTTTGGTAGCATCACCCTCTTGCACAGGTGGGCTAGGAGTTAGGTCAATTACATCCACAGGTTCTTGTGTTTCTGGTTGAGCTCTTCTTAAGGGTCTCTCAGCTAGTTGTTCCTTGAGATGAGATATCTTAAGTTGCTGATCATTGACCCTGTGTTCTAAGGTAGTCACTTGAGATTCAATATGACTAACCTTAGAGACTAAATAGATGCATGTTTTTGATAGTTTTTGCACCTTTAGTCTCAGATTCCCCTCATCTTCATTAGAAGAATCACTGGGAGATGAGAGAATTGGACCAAGGTCCTCTTCCTCATCACCAGCATGGTGTTCTTGGCTGCTGGATTTCCTATGCCAGTGACAACTTCAGTTGAAGTGTTAATGGGCTGAGTTGCCATGGTTGAGGTCTGAATGATGTAATCACTTGCTGAAGTGAGAGCCTCTTCCATATAGATATCCTGAACATGTTTAGAAGTATCCATCTCAGTGATAGGTGACTGATGTGGGCTAGACCTAGGTGACTCAGGAGCACTCATCTCCCTTTGAGGAGTGGTGTAGTAGGCAGACTCATGGTACTCACTGGCATCTAAATCCTTATCGGTATAGAAGTCAAGGTTGGGAATTGGTTGGTTTAAATCTAAAGGCTGGGGATGGTAGTTGTCCCCTAAAGGTTGTTCACTTGAGTGTTGAGACTCGGAGTGAAGGCTTAAGGTTGCTGGGCTTGTGAGCTCATCAGACTAAGCATGAGGAACCTCGGCACTGATCCTTGAAGTGATGGGAGTGGTTTACTCTTCAGGGGAAGTGGGAGCTCTAGTGTCCACTTCCTCCTGTATAGGTGAGTGTATAGAGGCCTGCACAGACTCAATAGCTTATGCAGGGGTTCGTTTGTGTTTTCTTTAGTAGGTGAGGTTGATTTGTGGTTGTTTTGGTGGTTGGGATGTAGAAGGTGTGGGTTTAACACTAGCTTGTGTTGCTAGGTTGTCACCTTTAGCAATGAGCTCTAACATTTTTGGGACAAGGGCTGTTTCTACTCCTGAGAAGCCAACAGTTGGCTACTTCAAGATTTTAAAGATGTCGAGCTTCATCTATCCCAATTTAAGAATATTACCTGTTTCCCTCAACTGTGAGCCCAGTTCACAGTTGAGAATGTATTGAACATATCTAGGAAATATGTAATACTCTAAGGAGTCTAAGTTTGCTATCAGATTTGTATAAACAAATTGAGAGTATCTGAGCTTGACCCCCTGAACCATTCCATGCACTATGAAGGAGAGATCTTCAGGAATCTGGTCCCATCCTCCATGCTTGTTGGACAAGCTGTGGATGACCATATGAAGTAGGTACTTCCACTTAGATAAAGACCTTCCCTTTCCTGAAGGTCTATACAGAGAAATCTCCTTCATAGCCCATCTGCTCAAAAGAAGAATTTACTACTTCCTTTGGGAAGAACACCTCACCTTCTTCATCATCCAGCTAAAGATAAGTGTTGGTGATGGCGGAGTGATGAAGACTGTTCTCCCCTGCACTGTGGTAGACAGTGCCTTCTCCACATCCATAATGACCTCTTGGCAGGTCTTCCAGAATTCAAGCAAATGATCCTCATAGAGAGGAGGGTCAATGGTAATGGAGGTGAAGTAGTTAGACAAAGCCAAGAATTGGTATACCTCTATGAAATAGGGATCTTTCTAAGAGTTTAACAGTGCAACCTGATTGTGTTGCCTGTGTAACTGCATAGAAAAATCAGGGTCATTTCGTCTGTCAAGGTTGGCCATTTTGAGTAAGCTTAAAGGTGAAGGAAGGGTGAACGAAGGTAGTTTCAGAGAGAAATCTAGAATTTAGGTTTGGAGAGAAAATGAAGATGATAAAAAGAGGGGGGAACCAACAGGGTTTATATGTGAAAAGGATTTGAGAAAAAGTTAATGAAAGAGGATAAACTTTGAAATCCGGAAGGCGGACCCACCTCTGAAAAAGTAGTTTGCTTTTTGCACAAAAAGTGGTTTTCTTGGAAATTGAAAATCTTCCGAAGGTAAATTGTCTTCGGAAGTTTTAATGAAAAAGCTTCCGAAGCCAAATTGACTTTGGAAGAATTTCGCAAAGAGTTTTGACAAATTTGCTTTGGAAGATAATTTGAAACTTGGATGCTTTGTTCAACAAAACAAAGCTTCCATAAGTTAATTTTCTTCGGAAGAAAAATGGTCCTTAAAAACATACAAGTGCCAAAGAGAGTTTTAAACTTCAGAAGATATTTCAGAAATTTCCTCCGAAGGCAAATTTTACTTAGACAGTTATTTGTCCTGAAGGTATATTTTATTCCGAAGTTAAAATCATATCTTCCAAAGGATCAAGATTTGTCAAAAATCTAAGAAAAAATCTTCAAAAAGTTTTTATCCATAGAAAACATGAGCTTATGAAGGTGATAGACTAGACAACTTAGGACGCACAGATTTTAAGAAATAAAAATAATTAGTTTTAAGAAAAAGCTACTCAAAGTTAATCATCCCAATAGCTGATATAAGATACTTAAATCTCTGTTCATCAAAGGCTTTTGTGAACAGATCAACAAATTATTCATTTGTGTTAACTTTAACTAGTTTAATTAATCCCTTTTCAAAGTTATCTCTAATTAAATGATACTTGATGTTTATGTGTTTTGTCCTTGAGTGCTGCAAAGGATTTTTTATGATAGAGATAACACTGTTGTTGTCTATGTGAATGGGAGTCTCCTTGAAGTTGAAACCATAGTCAAGCATCTGATTCTGAATCCAAAGCACTTGAGCACAGCAGCTTGCAGCAGCAATGTATTCAGCTTTAGCAGTTGATGCAGAGACACAGGATTGTTTCTTGCATTGCCATGAGACAACCCTTCCACCAAGGAACTGACATCCCCCAGATGTAGACTTTGCAGTCATATTGCAACCACCATAATCACTATCTGTATATGCATACAGATTGAAGTCAGAATTCTTGGGATACCAAAGACCAAGTGTTGAGGCACCTTTGAGGTATTTTAGAATTCTCTTGACAGTGACGAGGTGAGACATCTTGGGGTTGGCTTGATATCTTGCACAAATACATGTGGCAAACATGATATCAGGCCTGCTAGCTGTAAGATACATAAGAGACCCAATCATAGCCCTATAAAGGTGTTCATCCACACACTCCCCCTCAAGATCAGGCCCACGGGAGTGGTTTCTTGCTATAGGTGTCTTAGCATTCTTACAATCAGTCATGTTGAATCTTTTGAGTTTGTCCTGAACATACTTTGACTGACTTATGAAGATTCCATCTTCAACTTGCTTCACTTGAATTCCTAGAAAGAAATTGAGTTCCCCCATGGCACTCATTTCAAATCTGTGCTTCATCAGCTTCTCAAAGTCTTTGCAGAGCCTTGGATTAGATGAACGAAAGATGTTGTCATCTACATACACTTGAACTAGCAGTAAGTCATTTCCCTATCCTTTGATGAAGAGAGTTCCATCTATAGTACCCCTTCTGTATCCATGCTTGCAGAGATACTGAGATAGAGTCTCATACCACTTTCTTGGTGCTTGGTGTAGCCCATAGAGAGCCTTATTAAGCTTGCAGACATAATCAGGACGATCAGGATCTGCAAAACCAGGTGGTTATTTGACATACACCTCTTCATCAATCACCCCATACAGAAAAGCACACTTGACATCATGTTGATAGATCTTGAAGTTCTTGGATGCAGCAAAGGCCAAGAATATCCTAATAGCTTCTAGTCTTGCTACAGGAGCAAAGACATCAGTGTAGTCAATTCCTTCTTCTTGTGTGTATCCTTGAACAACTAGTCTAGCTTTTTTTATGACAATACCTCTATCATCTTTCTTATTCCTAAATACCCATTTGGTTCCTATAGTATTCCCATGAGGATGATGACATAGGTTCCAAACCTTTTGTCTCTTGAATTGAAGTAGTTCTTCTTGCATGGCTTCAATCCAACTTCCATCCTTCAGAGCCTCATCAACTTTCTTGGGCTCTATCTGGGACAAGAAACAATAGTGAAGACAAACATTTGCTTTATGGGTTTGTCCTCTTGTTCTTACCCCAGTGTCAACATCTCCAATTATGTTTGTGGTAGGATGACACTTGTGGATTCTTAGCTGAGGGATCATAGCATGTTGCTAAGAGAGATCTAAATTAGAGAAATTTAGATATGGCATAGATGCTTCTTCCACCACTTTAACACACTTATCAACAGAAACTTGATCCAATGAGTGTGTGACATCATTGATATGTTCATCTATGGAGTGGTTATCAGCATCAAGAAATTCTTGATCACTGTCACCACCATCATCATCTTCTTCTACATTTGAAGTTTCTTTGTTTGTCTGTTGAGCTTCTGAGCTGGAACTTGAAGGCATCTCAGATGTATCAGCTGAATTTGTCATTTTTTTGCTGATAGAAACTTCATTTGCTGAAGTAGTTACCGCTGGAGCTGAAGATGTGTAACTTGAAGGTCTTCTTAGCTCAAATCTTAGATCAGGATCACCTGGAGGTAAAATGTCTGTAGATCTTGAAACATTCTCACAAGATTTGTTAAAACAGTTGGTAACTAAATCAAGATCAAATAGCCAATCCAGACCAGAACCTTTCACACTAGGAGTGTGCTCATTGAAAGTCACATTGGCTAACTCTTCAACTATTCTAGTTCTGAGATTGTATACTCTATAAGATTTAGCTTGAGAAGAGTATCCAATAAAGTGTCCATCATCTGATTTCTCAACAAACTTGGCAATTTGATCTTTGGTATTCAAGATGCTGCATGGACATCCAAATGACTTGAGAAAACCAATGAAAGGTTTTCTCTTGTGCCAAAGTTCATAAGGGGTCTTACCATGAGTCTTAACTACTAAAACTCTGTTCTGCACATAGCAGTCAGTGTTGACGGCCTCTGCCTAGAAGGTGATGGGCAGTTTAGAGTCAGACAACATAGTTCTTGTAGCCTCAAGTAGTGTCCTGTTTCTCCTCTCAGCAACACCATTTTGCTGAGGAGTCCTGGGAGCACTGTATTGTCTTGTAATACCCTTTTCATCACAAAATATGTCAAGGATTTTATTCTTAAATTCAGTTCCTTGATCACATCTTATGGTTTTGACCTTGTGATTGTTGGATTCTTTATGCCCAAGACACATAGAATATTGATGTGGTTAGTACGTCATGATCCAAGTCGGGTCATACCCAATAACAAGTTTAGCAAACACCAATATGTATTTAATTGATGATATGATCACGCAATTAAATCATTGCACCAATTTTAGAAAATGGGTTTTCTAAAATAAATTGTATGTGAGAAAGAACAACTTACAATTATATTTTGTTCATGGACATTATTTGTAATGTTATTTAAGTTTGTTAAATAACATCAAATAATAAGAGTGTGTGTTTAAGTTATATATTTAAAAGGTTAAACTATATAACTAATAATAATAATACAAAATACAACTAGTAACAATTTAGTGGGTGTTTTAAAATGGGAAACCCATTTTGAAAGAGAAGTTGCCGCCTCCTTGAGGGTAATTTTGGTCATTTTGTTTTCTTGAAAATACACACCCATTAACACAAAATACACTCTCAAAAATTCAGCTCTCTCTCTCACATGCAAGGGCCAAGAACGCACACTTTTTCTCTCAAAACTTCTTGAAGAAAAGCTGATGAAAATTCGATTTTCAGCATCCATGGTCCGATTTTTGGTGCACAAATCCTAACAAAAGGGGTGTTTGTTGGGGCTTGTGGGTATGAACACTTGAGGACATCTATTCTTAATATTTTGGTCATCCAATAGCAGCTCCATCTACATCTTTATCCACGTTTTCCAGCAGTCTTTTGGATGATGTTTCAGCCACGGTTTTAACAGCATAACAAGAGGTAGTTTGTATGTTATGATTTGGTTGTTATTTCTTGAAGATAGCTAGTTCAAACACATATTAAAGATCCTTATGTTCTTGGGTTTGTTGTTACTATGAAATGAACCTTAAATTTCAGATTATAAAACATGAAATTAAGCGTTTAATCCGCTGTGTTTTTCTTATTTAAATGGTTAAACAACGTTGTTAAGGTCCAACAAACCCAACATTGGTATCAGAGCCGGATATGTGGATGACTAGTTTTATTTGTCCTAGTAAAATTGGTTTTGTAGGGATTTAACAACCAAATTAGGGCTGTTTTGTGATGATATGATGATACCCCAACCTTTCAAGGTTATAACTTGCATGCTTATGATTAAATCTTGAAAGGAAAGATATCAAAATGGTTGATTGTGCTTTGTTTGGACAAAAGACCCTAAATTCTTGGTTTATGTTGGCTGAAAATTTAGGGTCAAATGGGGTTCATTTTGGTTCTTGAGATGATGTATATGGATACATATATTAGTGCATAACATAGCCTTGACCATGTGTGTTTTGGATTTGGTTGATTGTAATCTTGTCATGTTGGTTGTATTCATTCTTTATGGGTTGTAATAATTTCTTTTGCGTTTCTATTTGGGTTGTAATTTGTTTATTCATTTGGCAATGTAATAAATAGATTAGGAGTATTTTTCTTTTACTAGAAAATATGTATTAGGATATATATTTTGTAAAAGAAGATGCTCGGGAAGGAAGCACAAAAGGAAGACACAAGGGATGAACTTGAAGCATTTGGATGCAAGTTCAAGTGGGGGTCTTTGGAGATCTCATCTTTTGTGTTATGTTCAACCCTTAGGAAAGACCTTATGACAACACTTGTGATGGCAAACAAGTGTAGTCAACTTAGTGGCTATGGTTATGCACATATGTTTGTATGATTATGCTTGTTTGGTTGTTTGTTGTATGATTGTTGTTTGATATTTGGATATGCATGACAAACTCATTAGCAAACTTAACAAGCTGAAAATTTATGGTTTCTAATCATTAAGTGGTTAATAAAAGGTTATTAAAAGGATTAATGACTTAATAAAAGAGGTTTTATTAAAAATAAATCATAGGGCACCTTGTATTTGAAAGCATGTAAATACAAGGTAAATAGAGTTTTCAAAACTAGAATTAATGAAAACTAAAAATCCCTTTGGGAACAAGTTTGACACCATCCTTTTACACGACACTCAAATCACTTGAGAACTATTTGTGGGATAAAGGTCACCTAACCACTTTTAGGGAACTTGTGTTTTGAGGTGGGCTTAACATATTTGTGGGATAAAGGTCACCTAACCACTTGTATGAGTAAACTCACACGTGTGTTTAAGTAGGACGACTTGAATTGGAAACCATGTGCATAGGGTCACCGAAGCATGGCGTATAATGGTGTTGATGGGATTAAACATGCCGACCAAACATAAGATGTTTAACCGATCCCATAAAGGCTAGAAGTTGCAAAAGGTTGCAATTGTCAAATGTTGACTACCTTGTTAATTTAAATAATAGGATAAAGGTCATCTAACCATTATTTGAATGTAACGTTTGATTCTAGATTTTAATTATTAATTGTCTATGAGACACAAAGGGTGTTAATAATTAAAATGAAATTTTTCAGAAATACTAATAAGAACTTTGTAAATTTTATAGAATGGCCGCAAACAATAATGCTACCACCCCGACCGTCCATACCCTATCACTGAGAACTAATTTTGAGAAGGATCGTCTGAACCATAACAACTTTATGGACTTGTCTTGAAACTTGAGAATTGTTCTCAAGCAAGAGCAAAAGGCCAATGTCCTTGACGATCCTATTCCTGACCAACCCGACCCCGGCAATGTTGAGGCCTATATCGATTGGCTTCAGTATACTGAGGATTCCATGCAGGAATCCTATCTCATGTTGGGAACTATGATTCCTAAACTCCAAAAGGACTTGAAGCATCATGGGACATATGACATGTCTACCCAAATTAAAGGAATTGTTCCTTTAACAACCTAGGGTAGAGTGCATCGAAACGGTTCGAGCGCTTCATGCATGTCACATGGAAGAAACCCAATCGATATCATCTTATGCACTTAAGATGAAAAGCCACATTGAGCGCCTCGAGAGGCTTAACTGTCCTGTCTCAAAGGAGTTGGCCATGGATTTGATCCTTAATGGCCTAACTAAAAGTTTGAGACGTTCATAATGAATTACAATATGAACGGATGGGACAAGAGCATTGGTGAGCTTCACGCAATGCTCAAAACAGCTGAGGCAGGAATGGGTAGAAAGGTTCTACCTGTTCTCTAGATCAATAAGGGAGGCAATGAAAGGCCATTCCCGATCCCAAGGCAAATGTTTCCAAATGAAAGGGGCACATCAAAGGCAAAAGGGGAAGGGAAGATTAAAGCAGAACCTCCAAAACCTAAGCTTATGAAGCCTAAGGTAATGGAAAACGATCCATGCTTGGAGTGTGGTGAGATAGGACATTGGAAAGGGAATTGTCCAACCTATCTCAATGAGTTAAGAAATAAGAGGGATGCTGGGCAAACCTCAAGCACAACATTCATGATCCATATTGACTTAAATGTTATTTCTTCAAGCACATGGGTATTGGACATCAGGTGTGGAACTCACTTTTGCAATCCGTTGCGAGGGTTCAAAAGAAATAAGCACTTTAAGAAAGGAGACTATGTTTTGAAACTTTCAAAAGGTTTGGAAGTTGTTCTTCAAAACAGGTTATATGCTCCTATTTTGACTAGGAACATAATTTTAGGTTCCCTTTTAAAACGATATGGTTATGATTTAAAGTTTGTAAATAATGGTATTTATGAATTGGTTCATAATGATTCGTCCTATAATAACACATTATACCAATCATGCACCAAGAGACTTAAAATGGTTTAAGTGACTCTTATCCTTGGCATTGTCATCTTGGTTACATAAACAAGAATCGGACTTAAAAACTTCAAAGGAATGGGCTTTTTAAAACAAATGAAAATTGTTCATTTGATAAGTGTGAATCTTGTTTACAAGGTAAGATGACCAAGTCGCCCTTTAGTGGTACTAATGAGAGGGCAAAAGACTTATAAGGAGTCATACATTCGGATGTATGTGGTCCTTTTAAGACAATGACAAGGAATGGTAAAAGTTACTTCATTACCGTTACCGATGATTACAGTCGCTATGGTTATGTGTACTTGATGGCATATAAACATGAAGCATTTGAAATGTTCAAAACTTTAAGAATGAAGTAGAAAATCAACTCGATAGAACTATCAAAGTTCTTCGTTTAGATAGAGGAGGAAAATACCTAAGTGAAGCTTTTAGGATCATCTAGGAAGTTGTAAGAATGTCTCACAACTTACTCCTCCTGGAACACCATGACATAATGGTGTGTCTGAAAGGAGAAATCGAACCCTATTGGATATGGTTCGACCTATGATGGCTATAAGCTCACTACCTCTATCATTTTGGGGTTTCGCACTACTCTCCACGGCTCGTATTTTGAATATGGCCCAACAAAGAAAGTGAATTCGACACCTTTTGAAATATGGTATGGAAGAGTTCTATTGCTATCATATTTAAAAGTATGGAGTTGTGAAGCTTATGCTAAGCTACAACACCCAAAACCACCTGAAAATCGATTCACTAAGTGTATATATGTTGGATATCCAAAAGGACTGTATAGGATACTACTTCTTTGATCCAACAGAGCAAATGGTATTTATTGCTCGAAAGGCAGAGTTCTTGGAAGCCAAGTTCCTTATGGAAGGAATGACGTATAGAACAGTGGAGTTTGATGAGGATCAAGATCCATAAGCCGATACACGTTTAGTTAACACTGGCAATCAACAGGAGGTTGTTAATAATGATCAAGAGGTTGATCAATACGCATAAACGTTCGCACATCTGGTAGAGTTAGCATTCCACCTGAAAGATATGGATTTTTCATAGATGGATGCTACGTGGTTGACTCCGATGAGCCAACTACATACCATGATGCAATGTCCAATTCGGATTGTGACAAGTGGCTGGGAGCCATGAACGTAGAGATGCAATCCATGCATGACAACCAAGTTTAGGAATTGGTTGACCCTTCACTTAACTCCAAACCAGTTGGATGCAAGTGAGTTTTCAAGAAGAAAACAGATATGCATGGAAACTTGGATACTTGCAAGGCAAGACTTATAGCAAAAGGTTTCACTCAAACTCAAAGGTTCATTATGATGAATCCTTCACGCCTGTGGCAGTGCTAAAGTCTAACAGGATATTGTTTGCCATTACTACTCATTATGACTATGAGATTTGGCAAATGGATGTCAAAACCGCTTTTCTTAATGGACATCTCGAAGATACTGTCCATATGGTTCAGCCTGAAGGTTTTGTCGATCCAAATCATCCTAATAAAGTACGCAAAATAAAGAGATCAATCTACGGATTGAGACAAGCATCGAGAAGTTGGAATCAATGTTTTGATGAAGAGATCAAGGAATTTGGTTTCATCAAGAACGCTGACAAGACTTGTGTGTATAAAAGGGCTAGTGGGAGTCTAATTACATTCTTAGTATTGTATGTTGATGACAAACTACTATTTGGAAATGATATTCCAACCATGGAAGGTGTTAAAACCTGGCTTGGAAATTGTTTTTTCCATAAAAGATCTCCGTGAAGCCGCCTATATTTTGGAAATAAAGATCTATAGGGATAGATCAAGGCGGTTGATAAGGTTAAACTAAAGTGCATACATTGAAAAGTCTTGAAAAGGTTCAAGATGGAGAACTCTAAGAAAGGTATAGTACCTATTCAAAGAGGGACAATATTGAGTGCATCTCAATGTCCAAGCTCAAAGGATGAGCAAGATCATATGAAGGACATCCCATATGCGTCTGCTATAGGATCCATCATGTATGCGATAATATGCACTAGACTAGACGTGTCATGCGCGTTAAGCATGACAAGTAGATATCGGAAGAATCCAAGTAATACCCATTGGATGGCTGTTAAAAGTATATTGAAATACCTTAGGAGGACTAAGGATATGTTTCTAATATATGGATCTCATGAAGAGGAACTAGTTGTAAAGGGTTACACGGATGCGAGTTTCCAAACTGATCGAGATGATCCTCGATCACAATCGGGGTATGTCTCCATCATGAATAGGATAGCATTGTCCACTACATAATACGAATACATAGCCGCCTCATTAGCAGCTTGGGAAGCTGCATGGATAAAAGGGTTTATCACCGATCTGAGGACGGTCTCTACCATTCAAGACCCCTTAGAAATCTTTTATGATGACGAGGGTGCGATTATTCAAATCAAGGAACCCCGAGCACATCAAAAGATTAGGCACAATGAGCGGAGATTCAACTACATAAGGGATGAAGTTGAAAAGGGAAAGACATGTATTCGCAAAGTTCACTTTGATCAAACATTACGGATCCACTCACAAAGCTCCTTGAAAGGGCAAAGCATGAAAGTCATACTTGTGCCTTAGGACTTTGATATTCTAGTGATTGGAATTGATCTGTTTAGTATTACTATGGAACAATTGTAATACTTAACTCATCTATGTATTTACGATATTATGAGTTATGTTCCTTTTAGCATGTTTACATCCATGAATAATTCTATTATTCTAAATTTCCGTACTCGGTCGTATTTGTGGGAACAAATATGAATGTAAGACTATTATGAACTTGGATTGGCGGATATTCATAAGGCATGAATATAGAGAAATTGGTTGCTGCCAAGGTTCATAGATATTCGTGGGATACGAATATTGGACTGACCCGCGTCTCAAATCTTACTACATGGAATCTTAGTGATTGATCATAAGTAAATTTGAGTAAAGGCGAATATCATTTGGTATCCTCTGACCTGAGATACATATTGGGTTTTGATATTCACCAAGTGTTATACCATGAGCTAGTTCTTCGCTGATCTGAAATAATGGTCAGTACATAAGGCTATGTTCAAGTATGACATAAGGTGATTATGAGAAACGTATGTAGTCAAGATGGGATTTGTTCCTCTTATTCATTGAGAGTATGATGTCTAACGCCTGATTAAGTTAAATCAACAAGGAATGATCATTCTGTGTCCTTGGATTTAACATGACATCTGTAACAAAAGGATAAATGATTGATTCACCTAAAACATTTCAAGTTGGATACTTGAAGGGGATAATGTTATTGAATGGCTTCTAAGTCATGTGTATTAAGGGTAGTAAACCGTTGTTAGGCGGTATTTACTGCTTGCATCAATCTTCTATGAATCTTGTGCAAGTGGGAGATTGTTGGATTCTTTATGCCCAGGACACATAGAATATTGATGTGGTTAGTACGTCATGATCCAAGTCGGGTCACACCCAATAACAAGCTTAGCAAACACCAATATGTATTTAAATGATGATAAGATCATGCAATTAAATCAATGCACCAATTTTAGAAAATGGGTTTTCTAAAATAAATTGTATGTGAGAAAGAACAACTTATAATTATATTTTGTTCATGGACATTATTTGTAATGTTATTTAAGTTTGTTAAATAACATCAAATAATAAGAGTGTGTGTTTAAGTTATATATTTAAAAGGTTAAACTATATAACTAATAATAATAATACAAAATACAACTAGTAACAATTTAGTGGGTGTTTTAAAATGGGAAACCCATTTTGAAAGAGAAGTGGCCGCCCCCTTAAGGGTAATTTTGGTCATTTTGTTTTCTTGAAAACACACACCCATTAACACAAAACACACTCTCCAAAATTCAGCTGTCTCTCTCACATGCAAGGGCCAAGAACACACACACTTTTTCTCTCAAAACTTCTTGAAGAAAAGCTGCAGAAAATTCGATTTTCAGCATCCATGGTCCGATTTTTGGTGCACAAATCCTAACAAAAGGGGTGTTTGTTGGAGGCTTGTGGGTATGAACACTTGAGGACATCTATTCTTGATGTTTTGGTCATCCAATAGCAGCTCCATCTACATCTTTATCCATGTTTTCCAGCAGTCTTTTGGATGATGTTTCAGCCACTGTTTTAACAGCATAACAAGAGGTAGTTTGTATGTTATGATTTGGTTGTTATTTCTTGAAGATAGCTAGTTCAAACACATATTAAAGATCCTTATGTTCTTGGGCTTGTTGTTACTATGAAATGAACCTTAAATTTCAGATTATAAAACATGAAATTAAGCATTTAATCCGCTGCGTTTTTCTTGTTTAAATGGTTAAATAACGTTGTTAAGGTCCAACAAACCCAACAGTGATCATATTGATTCTTAATTATTAAGATGAAATTCTTGAGAATCTCAGGGGTCTCATCCTTAGTTCTAAGAAAGAAGACCTAAGTGAATCTTGTAAAGTCATTTGTGATCACTAGACAGTAAGAGGTCCTTCCTAGACTCATTACACTGGTGGGGCCAAAGAGATCCAAATGTAACAAGTGTAGGGGTGTAGTTGTCACACCCCGGGCCTAGAGAGGCGGGACGTCACGATTAGTAAACAACAACCAAAATGCAGCGGAAACTAAATGGTTTAATACATTACAACTTTCAACATTTACATCAGAGTATTGGCTCTGTTTCAATTCACAAGGTGCCTAAATCTACAGCCTATAGGTGTTATGATCAATCTTTTGGTAAAGGGTTCTTGATGCTTCAGTAACTAAAGCTTCTATGCTCGACTTTTGTCTTCAACACCTACCCTCACTTCTTGCCTTGGATTTAGGTATCTTCTATAGCTCAACTATTCTCCCTAGCTGTACCTGAAGACATGCTCAAAAAGAATTGTGTCAACATAAAGTTGGTGAGTTCAAGTGGTTAAAGTTTCAAAAATAAAAGGGACTCTTAGAGTCCACAAGTGAAGGTTTTAGAATCAAGTGTGAAAGTTTTTGAAAATCTCATTTGATGTTTAAAACATCATTTTTAGTATCAGTCATTGTGGGGTATCACAATCAACCCTGCACTTGGTCCCCGGTTGGCCTCTTCTAAACTTGTGTTTAACCGGATATTCCCGTAGGAAAAAGAACCAAGCCTCAGAATAGTGAACCACTCCTGCTAGGATGGTTCACCATAGTATCTTACCCAAAACCTGTTACATGCCACAAACAACCCCTCAGGATCTCAGTGGGGTACCTCCCTGTGGCGGGAGCTACTGTGCGTGGGGGATTCCCTAAATAGATCTATTCACGTAAGAACAAGCGGTTCATAAAAGAATTAATGATTATGACTAAAGTATCAGTAGGTATCCGAAAAGTCCCACATACAAGCATCAAGTAAGCACAATCTAAGTTCATAAAACAGAAGATCATGCAAAACAGTAAACAGTATCACATATAAGAGTTTTAGTTTAAAAGGAGCATGCTTCATCCCCAAAACAAAAAGTAAAAAGGGGGAACACGAGAACTCACCTGGTGTCCTTATATAATTTCAGAGCTCGATAAAGAAAAGTGATGACCATCAACAAAGCAATCCTAACTAAAACATATAAGATTCACATTTAGATTTAGCACGATGTTATTACATGCGTGCAGTTGAGCTCTTTAGTTAAATTAATGTTGGTGATTAGTATATTTAGCTTCTTATGTATTTGTTAAGTGTCATGAATTAACTTGTGTACATCAGGTTAACTAATGCATTTAATCAAGAATTGAGTCTTAGCTTAAATAATGTAGAAAAACCAATTATATTATGGGTTCCAAATCTTTAAAAATAACTCGTATTAACGATGTAAGTAATATATAATGTTTCAAACAATGTTTATAATGTTCACATTCCCATCATATTAGTTAACTGGATTGACGCTAAGTAATTTGTATAAAATGAGTGTTATAATTAATATTTATGTCAATAACAATGAGATGACCAACAATTAGTAACAACAAGATAGTGGAACATTATCAGGTAGCATTTTGGGTCTTTTACCTTAAATAAGACATGTAGATGCCAGTTAAACAAAACATCTATTGTATACGTATTTATATATATATACAATTGCATTTTTCAAATATGAAATCATCTCGACACCTTTTTAAGGATTACATATATGACACGGGATTAATTAACTTTTGATATGTTTTTACATCTTTGATCATATGATAATGTTACCAAAGTTGTTCTACTTATGCAATTGGTAACATTCTTTTCTAGTTAATATTTTTATACATACTTGTTCTTGATGCTTTATAAACTAGTTAACGTTTTAAATATATATTTGTAGCTCAACACACACACAAGTTAATATATAATCTCCATATTTATACCTGTAAGAATGTTAGCACTCGGTTATACCTAACGTTTCCATTTCACATCCTAGAATCCGCTTGTTCCGCCGGCATCGCGTTGACTGTCCATTGACCCTTTTAACCAGCTTTGACCGGGGTTTAACCTAACCAATACACACCAAGATTACATACAACACTACAACATTGTTATCTCATAACCAAGCGCAATCCAAATTTCATTATATGTTACCGACCACCGTGGTTAAAGCTTTTACCCCCAACATCCGCCACATGCAGCCACAAGAAGAACATCAGACGACTCTAATTTACCTCAACAGCAGCATCCATCATGAACCACCATCAAAACAACCACTACATAATCCCAATTATAGCCATCAACCATCACCATCACCATCATGACCATAGCCGCGGTCGTCCTTGACAACCGCGAAAGCCACAGCCGTGACAACCGCAACCGACCCCGCTGCCAGTGATAACCACAGATCTGAGCCGCCACCTCCAATAGCCTTCGATACCAACCTCATCACCCAGCCACGGTCACAGTCAACCACCGTCACCACCGGGCCCCTGCGGTCGAGGGTCGCAAGGTCACTGTCGACCGCATCCGCCAACATCTGCAGCCACGACCATCGCGAACCACCACTCCGATATCAACCTGCAACCGCCGCCTTCTTCCTTCGATTCCCGTTGATTTAGCGCGTTCTGGGAGAAATCGAGGTCATTTTCGTGATCAGGGCGTCAAGTGGAGCGGTGATTCATGTATCACTCGCCGGCACTCGCCGGAATCGGCCGCCGATGGCCGGAGGATCGACTGGAATTCGAAGAAGAACGGGGGGTAGCGGCTGTGTCCGCCTCTCTCTCTCTTTCTTTCTAATTTTTCCTCTAAAAACCTAAAATGAGAGAATACTTGTTCATATAGTAGGGCTAAGTGAAACGGGTTCGTTAATGGGTCGGACACGCTCGATTAAATTGCTCGTAACGTTAAAATTCGATTCTCGTTAGTTTCCGTTATAGAAAACGTTATAAATATTCTGAGATTAATATTTTTATCGTATTTAGAACATGCCGCAACATTAGACGAGTTTGTAAATTACCGCGTATTTAACACGTTCAGCGGTTTTACGCGTTTTCCTCAAATGAGCGCTTTTATTATTATCTTGATATCTAAATGCACGTAATTAAGTGTTAGGATGATAGTTTGAGCGTTATCTTCCCATGTTGGTCACGTTAAAACCTTTCCTGATGAATTTTCGGGTTTGACCTGATCGTAACCCGGTTCGCGTCACGGTCGCGTTTCGGAACGCATTTAATCCGAACAACGTATCACTCACTAAATTTAATATGTTACAATAATAAATAATGATTGGATGAATATTTACGGAGTTACGAGACTCGGTCGTCATAACAGACGTCAGTTAAACGCCGGTGAAAACCGGTATTCACGTTTCACTTACGAAATTCTGTTGTTTACGCATGATTGATGTAAAATCTTTTAGCAAGCATTATTTATGATATTGTTAAGGTTAACAATGATTTAGATTGGATGACATACATTTTAAGAATTCCTGATGGAAATCAGACGTTAGTACGGTAATTTGCCGGATTTTACCCGGTATGGGCTCTGAATCTGTTTTCAGTTTGAATCTTTCCATAATTATTTCAAATCACATAAATATTCATTGTTTCATGGTTTCTCATTCAATTAGTTCGTAAACTTACATTTGGGCCTTAAATGAGCCTTGTTTGTATGTTCGGGCCCTTATTGGGCTTATTGGGCCCAAAAGACTAGTTTCGTTTTGCAAGGTTTCTTTGGTAAGCCCAGATCAATCCGGACCTTTATTGGTTCCTATAATACATTAAGCTTTCTAAATGGGCTAGATTTCAGAGGTGTTACATTCTCCCCTCCTTTTAGAAATTTCACCCTCGAAATTTTAGTATCGTTAATATTTGTTTCCGAGTGTGATACACTCATAGTATGAATCTTGAAGATTTAGAGTTATTTAGCTTAGCATCCCAGGACAAATATTGATAATTAGGTGTCAAATAATCAGGTTTGATTTGGATTGGAGTAACTATCCGAATGCTAGAATCATGCTTGACAGGATTAGTCGTGATACAATAGATTAAAGGTTTCAAATCAAGAAGGATTTGGGTTTTCCCAACGAGTACAGATGAATATCTAGGCATCGCACGATCATTTCTATGAAGCTAAGATTAAGAAGTTTTCACGATTTCTAAGAATAGAGAGATTAGCTCATGCAGAAAGGTCTTCAGCTTTCAAAGTCTACTCTTTAGTTCTCAACTTACTTCCGAAAATTTTCTTCGATTTCTTCCTTCTATGATTTCATCTTAAGGGGTTAAGTCTTTTCTTCCACTACGTGCTTCTTCTAGTATGCATCCTTTTCTGGAACGGTCCAGTATATCAGAACCTCAGTCTTCGTGTAGATCCGTTCATCTTATCTGACGCATGACAAGAGTTTCCCCGAAATGGGATGTGCTATATATACATATTCACGTGAACTGATGCTGGTAGAATCACGAGTTCAGGAAATGATACGGTGTAGGTAATAGAAGGAAAGTCTAACTGTAGGCTATCTGCATTCGTCAATGAGGGTAAGCACATACAAATGCGGTCAAGACTTGTTCTATCACATATGGTAATACGGATGTCTTAGGACAATGTGGATGATGGTCTCCTATTCGCACTTGCCAACACGGTTGACATTACCGATTTGTCAACCACCCTATTGTGCTTGGTCTAGTATTTTAGTGTGTAGTGGGTAGTGTCACATCGATAATGTGTCTAGATGCATCCTTTTATTTTGCGGGAGTTCCAGTTCATGCTTAATGTAGCTCTCCATATATTTTCTCGGCTTCAATCGGGCGACTAGAAAATTGTCTTATACTGTTGCATCAACGCACATCTGAAACTTTCTTATACGCGCCCAAACAAATTCCACTTTTCTCCAAGGATAACAATGCTAGTCGTATAGCTACACGAATCAAGTTTTTATAACTTCAACTATAGCGATTTATCTCGAGTTTCGTGCTTAGTAGTAGTGGCAAAATGACAAATATGTCTAATTATGTCTTACAGCTCCTATTCATGAGACTCCTGATTACATGAGATAGGTAGGTCCTCCCACACGGGCTTGACCACAATCTTTGTACTTGCCATATCTGGTTTCAACTGTTATTTGTGTAATGTCGTTTTCCTTATAAACATGACTGATAACAGTTAAGATGTAAGTAACATCTTGAAAGCGATTAAGCAGGTTAGCATCTCTAGGAAGACGATATCACTTATCCTTGGTGACTTCATTTAACTCTTAATAGTCCATCCATAACTGGCGCATTCTATTTTCCTTCCGCAAAGAGCATTAAGTTTCCTCCAGACGACATACTAGGTCTTATGAACTGTTTATCTAACAGCTATTGAGTTTGCTTTCCTTCCACCAGCTCCTGAATATACGTTTCAAGTCCAGTACCTCCCTTTATTTATTCTACTTCTATTCTCCGACTCAATTTCCTTAGAAGCAACTGATAGGATCAATTAGAGCAATCTGTAACAATTATATGAACAATTCAAAGCAAAATACAATCACTTGTAATCAAATCAAGCAAAATCAATAAAATTCATATTTCATTGATAGCAAAGACGATTACAAAGGATAGAGAACAGTTCTCATAAAAACATATAACAACCTGCAATCTATACTACGTCTAAGCTATTTATACTAGAACCTATGGAACTAAATTTACACAAAAAGTCCCTACACTAGTATAAAATACAAAACTTAGACAATAAAGACTAAATGTTAATCTTTTAAGGGACCTAACAATACTCCCCCTAAGATTTACATTGTCTTCTGTCTTCAGTTCAGCTCCATCCTTTCTTTTCTTCTTTTATCTTCAATCTTGTCTTTGTCTTCATCTTATCTTCTCTGCATCCTTTGACTTCTTCTTTTATCTTGATCTTCTCTCTTCATTCTTCAATCTGAAAAGAAATCCTCAGGCTCTTCTTTTACTTTGAACATCGGCTTCTGCTTGTACATTTCAATTTCCTTCAATGCATTCTCAATCGCTGACTTGAATTTCTTTGCCAGAACAGATTGCTCTGGTTTTGATTCATTGGTTTTTATATCTAACTGCTTCATTCTTTCCAACGTGTTCTTTGACAAACATGCTATATCAACATTAGCATATAGTTCAATTCGAATTCCGCAGTCTTTTGTATACAATTCAAGCACACCTTTTCTTGATATTCTCATAAACTCAATATCTGGAATATCTTTCTTCACGATGTTTGCATATGCAAGAGCCTTTCTCAATGAAATTTGCTCCATTGCAGCATTCATTACATTAATGATTGAGATAAAGTATTTCTTATCTTGTTCTGCAATTTCAGGAATCACCTTCTCAAACTTTTGTACAGCCAAGAATGAAATATAACTCGGGTGAAGTAGTTTTAGTTCAAAAGTACCAAACAATGAAATCATGTCCTCATCCCAGTTTGTGAGATTTCGGACCAACTTCAACTCAAAAGTTGAGGTGTTATAGAACCATCTCAAAATTGGTTTTGTCTTTTGATTTCCTTCAATGACCTTCAATCCCGGTGAAGTTACTTTTTCGAAATACTTATCAGAAAATTCAATCATAAAATGTTCTTCTTCTGTTTGTAAACCCCTTAACCTTTTGTTTTTCTTTAGCAAAGCAAAGTACTCCTTATCTTCCTGATCACATCTTGTTTCAAGAAAGTTACTAGTCCTTGCTAATCCTCTTCTCAAGAGTTCTACAAACATTGATCCTCTTTTTGATTCAGTAGGGTTTATCAAGTCAAGCTTACTTAACTCTTTCAGATCTTGCACTGGAAGTTTAATGATGCTCGAGTAGAAATGATATACATCGCACACAGCATTTACTCGTTTTATCAAAAATGCATCAAAAATCTCATCATACTTCCATGCTATGATTTTAACTTGATTTGTAAAATCTGGAGCAATCATTGCATTTAAAAGCTCAGCAACTGATTGTCCTCTCTGTAAAACAATTCTCACTAGATCACCAGTTGATCTAGACTTATCAAAAATTTGAATTTGATCAGAAGAAGCTTTGTATACTTGTTTTTCTGTTTGAGGAAACATACTCATCAATTCTTTCCTTCTTTCAAGCATACTAGATTTTTGAGCCATCTGTTTGATTTCTAGGGGTTTCAAGATCCGAGTTCATAAATACTGAGGATTATCAGTATCTAGAATGATCATTTTGTTCGATTGTTTTTCAGTCAATTGAAAACTTTTTACTAAATTTCTCAAAGATTCTCCTAGTAATCTCTTCAATCTTTTCCATGGATAATTCCTAGCTTGCAACCATGATCGTAAAGCAGTTATGCTCATCTCATCTGGATCTGGATGGTGCAATTCAGAACTAGAAATTTCTTCAACGTTTATGCTCTCCTGTCTTCTATCCCATTCACCATGTTCCAAACTTATTTCATTTGGATCAACAGGTGCAGAAGACTCAGCAGCTATACACTTCTCATATTCATCGTTTATCTGAGAAACAGTTAGCCCATCTAAGAACACTCTGTTGTACTTCATTTTCACCAAGAAGTTATACCTTTCCTCAAAATCTGTTGGAATGTCATCAACTCCTTGATCATGCTCCAAAGGAAGATTTTCAAATTCTTCATTCATATATTCATCATCAAGAACTTCATTATACCAATTATCATCAAATTCATCTTCCAAGTCTTCCAAAGCACCAATTTTATCTTGAGTACTTGGTTCTTGGCTTTCTTGAATTTCTTTTCAATTAACTCTTCAGTTCTCTGAACCTTTGAAGATGATTCAGGTACAACTTCTACATCTATTTCATCTATTTTTCTCTTCCCTTTCTCCATTTCAGATATCTTCTCAATGCCAATTGGAATATTTTCTGAAAGAATCACTAATTCAGGAGAATTGGGTTTTTCAGATTCTTTTGACTTCATGTTTTCTTTCAAACTTTCATTTTCTTCAGTCAATTTCTTGAATTTTTCTTCAAGAAGATCATAGTCTTTTATCATCACTTCAAAATTTTTAATCACATCCTCTTTGTCTTTAGCATAATTCACAATCTTTTCATCTTTGCTAAGACTTTCTTCTTTCAATTTCTCATTTTCTTTCTTTATCATCTCAATCTCAGCCTTTAGATCTGCAATATCCTTATCTTTTGCTTCATTTTCATCTTTTAATCTATCAAGTTCATCAACATCTACAATGTCATCAGTTTGAACTGCCACATGAGTTGTAGAAACTGGTATATTTTGATCAATTTGAAATGAATCAATGAATTCATAATCAAAAATTTGATTATCAACATTCATCTCTTGTTCAGTCTCAATGTGAGTCTGTTCCTCTTCATGCTCAATTTCATGATCAACTGCATCATGCTCACTTTCCTGATCATGAACTTCATCACCAACTATTTCTTCATCTTCATTTTGAGCTTCATTTTCATGCTCAGACATTGGTGGTTCATGACTTATATCTTGGTGTGTCTCAGCTACACCACCATCATCATCATCATTATCATCATCTTGATCATTATCATCTTGATCAATATCATCTTGATCATTATCATCTTGATCATTTTCCTCATCTTGATCATCTTCCTCTATAGGAAACTCATCTATCAGATCAGCAGGATCAATTGGTTCACCCTCTAACAAATGAGAATGCTCTACAGTAATGTCAACTTCATCATTTGCTACATTTAACATGTAGTCAAACATAGGAACATTCTGAACACCTGTTATCATTGTTAACTTTTTATATGTCATTTCAGACATATTTTCCAATTCCAACCGATCTCCACCAACACCATAAACATGAATATTAGGATATTCCTCATTGATGATCATTTGGAGGAATCTTGGATACATCAAGTATTTGTGTCTTGTTCCTTTTTCTAAATTGAACACAAATCCATTAAGAATCCATCTTGACATATTAAATCTTCGATTTGTGATTAAGGCAACAATAGGTGATGCAATTTCCACAGAAAATGAATTCCATCCCGCACTTCTTTTGGACAAGCAATGTTGAAAGACATAACATAAAAGTTTCCAGTGGTTATAGACTCTTGCTCTATGAAATTGCTTTAGGAAAGTGGTCTGGATGACCCATAGCCATGAAAGTTTCTCTGCATTCATCAAATGTCAATTCACAGAGATCTTCAGGATCATTTGGACCTAGTCTTAGAGCATTTCTGATAGACGATTCAGACACATCAATCATTCTATCTCTGGTCACAAACCCTCTAAGAACTTTTCTGCCTTCATCACCTATTTCAACTCTGGCAGTATTCTAGAATTGTCTAATCATTCTGTCATAGATCACAGTTTTGTAGCACATTGCATATACATATTTTGTTCTTAGAAGAAATCTGATCATCTCTTCATAAGATAATGCATCTTGTACTTCTTCATCAAGCAATGCAGAAATATTATGCTTTGGTGCAAACTTTAACTGAGCCATCTGCAACATTTAAACTCAAAAATATTATACAATCTGTGTATTTGAAGCACATTATTTAATATGAGTATAAAAATATAATGATTTAAGATATTATAAACTGAAGTGTTAAAATTCATATGAATTTTAAATTCACCTTGACATTTAAATTTTAAGTGTAAACACTTAATTTTAATAAAAGATGAATTTTCAAAATTTTATTTTGATTTTAAAAATTAACACTTTTGTTTATTTTATCTCATATCATTTTATTAAAACTCTTAATTTCCTGAATTGATGATTTTTTTTATCAATTTGAATTAATTTTTCATTTTTTTAAAAAAAAATTCATGAATCTGTTCATCTTCTTCATCGGGTTCTTCATCTCCAGTTACTGTTCATCGAAGAACATCAACAGGGTATTCAATCAAGTGTCAGATTAAACAAGTTTACCCTAATATCATGATCGAAATCACCAGATAAACAAGATTCAATAATCAATTTTGCACATTTGTTTGATTTGAAAGTCTAATCTGAAATTTTTGAAGTGTTTAGGGTTAAACGACCGTACAGGTGTTGAACTCCTATCACACAATTTTCATTTAAACATGAAATCAGATGAATGATAATCATAAACTTACGTTTACAATCACAAAAACTCTATCAATAATCCGTGATTTTTGCTCGAAATGAACGAAAAATGAGGGTTTTTGATCGAAAGTTCGAGAGTTTGAAAGGTCAGAGGGTTTTACAAGGGTTTTGAAATTAGAATGAAATGAACAACACAAGTATGCTTATTATACTAAGTAAAAAATGTTAGCCGTATAAGCACTGTACAGTCGTTTAAGAACTGTTCAGTCATATTAGGTCACAAATTTTACTAAGTGTGAGACATATGAGCACTATTCAGTATTAAACGGCCAGTCGTATGAGAACTGTTTGGTCGTATAAGGTCAGTCGTATGACAACTATTCAGACATATAAGGACTGTTCAGTCGTATAAGAACTGTTCAATAGTATAATGATGCTGAAATGTCCACAAACCAACTCATACACAATTGTTTGAACATACGACAACTGTTCAGCCATATAACAACTGTTCATGCATTTTTGCACTTGTATTTTTCAAATCTTCCACCTGCACACTGTTTAAACACATTAGTAATATTTCATACTAATATTTAAACAATATAACATATTTTTATTTTTCCCTCAAATTTTCACTTTTGACCCTCAAAAATGAACTTTTTACATTTTTTACCCTCAAAATTAAACTTTTTACATTTTTGACCATTCATATTAGAATTTTGCATTTCGACCCTCAAAATTTCAAATTTACATTTTTAACCTTCAAAGTTTAACTTTTTACATTTTGACCCTTCATCTTAGTTTCAAAATGAACAACCAAATATTTCAAAATATTTGTCTTGATTTCAACTTTTCACAGAAGCTTTTCCACTTTGCTAAGAATAAGCTTTTCCACTTACTAAAAATTATGAGCTCATTTTATCATAGATAAACACATACATGCTTTGAAATTAAAGCATCATCCTTTTAATTCAACATGATCATTTTTATTTTCTGAGATTTTCTGAGAATATTCTTATTGGTTTATTACTCCTCCTAAACTTTTAAGTTTCTCAAAACTTAGAAATTTACCAATAGATCATAAGAATATCACACTTAACATTGTTACATTGCCTGCACACAAGAAAACATGCATAAAATCAAAATTAAAGCAGAATGAAAATCTAATATTTACAATAGAATCATATATTGCAGTGAGATCATATTAGATAAGATCAGAACATTAAAATAAAAAATTATGTGGATAGACATAGACAATGATTAAATCCTGATCAAGTGTGTTCCAGGTCAGTGATATCACAGCAAAGGAGACACAAGATCTAAGGACAGCAAATGAGTGTTTTTGACACAAACTATCAGCTCACTTACTTTTTAAATTCTTGTATGAGTATGGTAGAAGTATATGACAAGATGTGACTCATACCAAGACTTAGAGGATCAACCATCATCAAGACATGCAAGAAAGCACATATTCTCAACTTATTACCTAACAAATATGCATCATCAGAGTTCATGTTACTGAATTTAACAGAGAATGATCATGGATAACCATTTGATCAACTCTAACCATCCTTTTGAATGGGTTGTGCACATTGGCATCTTTTGCATCAAAGGAGAATATCCAGGTCTGTAATGACTTACAACAGAGGATATCTCAGTACTTCAGGTCTATGATGACTCATAACAGAGAAGTAAATGATGCTTTTAACAGATCTCATGATTAGTCACATTACCATTAGGTGTGAGCAGGAGTAGCTTAACAAGCAGTCAATCTGATAAGCTAATACACTCAAATGTACTTAGATGAATACACAAACAAGCATAATGATATGGGTAATCACAAGAATTTACTTGTTCAGTATACTAGCATGATAGTGTCTACACAACAATTCATGATCATGTCAGACTTTATTAGTGAGTGAAGTATGCAACTGATCTTACTAATGTACTATCATTTCTCACATAAGGCAAACACAGATTCATTCCTAAAATAATGAATGAAAAATGAATAGCACTCTATTTTTGGATATTTGATTTATAATTTTCTATTTGAGTTTTGAGTTTTCTAATTTTGTATTTGTTTTTCTATAAAAGAAAGCACACACACACAAACAATCAGGCAAATAACTATGAAAAGTTACCCTTATGAAAATATCAGATTTAGGAAAGTATTTGATCATGAAAAGATTCAAATTTGTAACCAGGTTTACACATGGTTAATAAGGCCAATTGACTCCACTAAATACTCAAACCTTCCTGGTAGAAAAGCTTTAGTAAATAGGTCTGCCAACTGTTTTTCAGTTGCTATTTGAATCAAAATGATTAAACCTTTTTCAGAATTATCTCTTAGAAAATGATATCGAATTTCGATATGTTTTGTTTTTGAGTGTTGAACTGGATTAGCTGTAACGAACATAGCAGCAGTGTTATCAATGTAAATGGGTGTTTTAAGAAAATTGAACCAATAATCTAGCAGTTGGTTTTGCAACCAAAGTATTTGAGAACATCCTGCTGATGCAGCTATGTACTCAGCTTCTGCAGTTGAGACAGAAACATTTGTTTGGTTCTTACATTGCCATGAAACTAATCTGGGTCCAAGAAACTGACAACCACCCGTTGTAGATTTTC
This sequence comes from Flaveria linearis, assembly GCA_024085815.1. NCBI lineage: Eukaryota > Viridiplantae > Streptophyta > Magnoliopsida > Asterales > Asteraceae > Flaveria > Flaveria linearis. The sequence continues at coordinate 52,416,278 of CM044013.1, forward strand.
TGTCTTGACAACATCCAATCACTATCTGTGTATCCATGTAACTCAAAATTACCTTCGTAAGGATACCAAAGCCCTAAAGCTGGTTTACCTTTGAGATACCTGAATATTCTTTTGACAGCAATTAAGTGAGATTCTTTCGGGTCTGATTGATACCTAGCACAAACACATACAGCATACATGATGTCTGGTCTTGATGCAGTAAGATACATCAAAGAACCAATCATAGATTTGTATAAAGTTTGATCTACTGATTTTCCTTTTGGATCAGGCTCAATCTTGGTGTTTACGTCAGCTGGAGTTCTTATGGACTGACAATCATGCAGTTTGAATTTCTTCAAAAGTTTATCAACAAATTTCTCCTAATTGATAAAAATACCATCTGCAGATTGTTGTACTTGCAATCCAAGAAAGAAATTGATTTCTCCCATAGAACTCATTTGGAAACGAGATTTCATGATTTCTTCAAATTCATTGCACAGAGTTGGACTGGTAGAACCAAATATGATATCATCTACATACACTTGCACACATAAGAGATCATCATTATCCTTCTTTATGAATAAAGTAGGATCGATTTTTCCTCTTGTTTATCCATGTTGGATCAAGTGTTGAGATAACGTCTCATACCAAATTCTAGGAGCTTGATGTAGTCCATATAAAGCTTTGCTAAGCTTATACACTCGATGTGGAAATTCTGCATCCTCAAAGCCCGGAGGTTGCTTCACATACACATCATCAGTAATTGGACCATACAAGAATGCACCTTTGACGTCCATTTGATACACCTTGAATTTCATGAATGATGCATAAGCCAGGAAAACACGAATAGATTTGAGTCTTGCAACTGGAGCAAATACTTCATCATAGTCAATTCCTTCTTCCTGTGTGTATCCTTGTGCAACAAGTCTTGCTTTATTTCTTATTACAATGCCACGATCATCAGTTTTATTTCTGAACAACCATTTTGTGCCTATGGCATTTTCTCCTTCAGGTAATTCCACTAACTTCCACACTTCTTGTTTTCAAAATTGAAGAAGTTCTTTTTGCATAGCTTCAATCCAACCGTTGTCTTGTAATGCCTCGGTGACATTTTTAGGAACAATCTGAGAAAGAAAACAAGAGTATAAACAAACATTTGCATGTTCAGATTTACTCCTAGTAGTTCTTTCATTCAGAGGACCAATAATCTGTGATGTTGGATGGTTCTTGAGGATACGAGATGTCGGAATCTCAGTTCCTTCAACATTAACATCAAGATTGGTTTGGTTCAAGTTGGAGAGCTGTTGCAATAAGGTAGAAGAATGTGGAGTGAAATTTGGAACTTGAGTCGGTGAATTGAGAAAGTAATCCAAGTTACTATGATCAATTGCATCTCCAGAAATGGAAGATGTGTCAGACTCAGGATGTCCAATTTCTGTACCATCATTAGGAATAGGTTGTGATTCTTCTTAATCTGCTGAAACTGAATGATCTGAAGCTGAAGCATCATGAACATTGTCATTAAATTGGATTGTTGAATCCTTGACAAATGGAAAAAATGGATAATCTGGGCGAGCATCATCTGAATCATCAGAATCTGAATCATCACTAAAAGATCCAAGATCTCCTCTTGAGTTCTTCCTACCTGAAAAATCATCTTATTGATTAAACAAGTGAGATTGAAATGAGTTTGTCAAAGAATCTATATCAAATAACCATGCAGGACCATTTGAAACTGATGGAAAAGAATTTTCCATAAATTTAACGTTGAATGTTTCATTAATAGTATTTGTTCTAGAGTTATAAACTCGATAGGCTTTGGAAACTGATGAATATCCAACGAAAAATCCAACGAAAAATCCATGATCAGCTTTTTCTTCAAATTTTCCTAAATGATCACTTGAGTTTAAAATCATAACTGGACAGCCAAATGATTTTAAAAAGTTTATGTTTGGTTTCCTGTCAAACATTAACTCATATGGAGTTTTCTTTTTATCTTTAACAAGTAAGATTCTATTCTGAACAAAACAGGCTGTTGATATTTCGTCCCAAAAAGTGATTGGAATTTTAGCATCAGCTAACATAGATCGGGCAGCTTCAATCAGAGTTTGGTTTTTCCTTTCAGCAACTCTATTTTGTTGTTGAGTTCTGGGAGCACTGAACTGATGAACTATCCCTTTTTCTGCACAAAACAAATCAATGTTAGCATTTTTAAATTCAGTTCCATTATCACTTCTTATTATCTTTACTTTTTGTTCAAGTTGATTTTCAACTTTATTAATGAATTCTTTTAGAAGATCTGCAGTTTCAGATTTAGCTTGAAGAAAGAAAACCCATGAAAATCTTGTATAATCATCTATGATGACTGAACAATATGATTTTCGACCAATACTCCTAACATTAGTTGGTCCAAAAAGGTCCATATGTAACATCTGGAGTGGTTTGGTGTTTGAGTTTATCAGTTTGGACTTATAAGACGCTCTATGTTGTTTTCCCTTCAGACATGCTGAGCAATGATCAGTTGTTGAAAACTTCTTGGAAGGAAGTCCAATAACATGATTTCCTGCTACAAGCTTATTCATGTTTTTGAAGTTGGAATGACCAAGACGTCTATGCCAAAGCTGGCTTTCATCATTTGAAGCTTTAGCAATCAGGCAAGTAGTTTCAGTTGCAGGATCCACTTGAGACATATCCAGTTTGTATACATCTCTGTCTCGAGCAGCTTTAACTATCACCCAGTCATTGCTAATCTGAAAACCTGGTTTCAAGACATAACAGTGAGATTCATCAAAAAGAACAGAATAAGATTTGTCACAAATTTGGGATACACTTAGAAGATTAAAGTTCAACTGTGAGCAAAAGTTGACTTTATCAAAACTGATAATCCCATTGGACACTGTTCCCTCTCCTGTTATCTTTCCACCTGCATCACCTCCAAAAGCAACATGAGTACCATCCTTTAACTTAAAGTCTTGCAACAAGGCTTGATTGCCTGTCATATGCCGGCTACACCCACTGTCAACATACCATGAGTTGATTGGTCTCCGCGGGCGTACCTGCAGTCACAAACATTTAAGGTGAGTTAGTAACCCAAGCCGAGATGGTCTTGGGCTTGCCAAACTTATCAATAATTGTAAATTGTTTGAAATGAAGTTTGTTGACATCTGGTTTTTTTTGAATTTTAACATATTCAAATCCTTTTTGAGAAACCAACTGATTATCTCTTTGTGATTTGATTTCAAAGCATTATCAAGAAATCTTGAACTTTTGTATGAATCATTAGAGAATGTTCCTTGGTTTATTCTCACAAATCGAGGAATAAACTTTTCTTGATGGTATTGCTGTGATCTGACAAAATCAGAATTATTTCTTCTGAAAGATCTCAAACCCAAGGAAGGTTGTTGTTGTGAAAATTTAAATCCAATATTTTGATTTCTTATAAATTGTGGATTTACAAAGCCTTGATTATTGAATTCCTTCCTTGAAGAGTTCTTCCTGAAGTAACAATCATTGGTATTGTGATTTCTTTCATCACACAAAGCACAGTATTTGTTAAAATAACACTCAGCTGTTGTGTGATTTGTCATATCACATATGTAGCAATACTTGTTAAAGTAACATTCTGAAATGTCATGATTGTACATGTCACAGATATCACAATACTTTTCAGAATGTTTAAACAACATTTTATTAACCCTTGATGTTGAAGCAACATTTGATTCTTGTTTAAATTTTGGGTTAGGCAATTTAATTTGTTGTTTAATTGGTGTGAATTTAGTCTTTTGATCTTTAGGATTTTTCTTTTGAACTTGAACAAAATTCTTTGACTCCTTTGATTCAAATCTTTTATACACAGCGGAAGTCTTATGACCTGAACTTGTTCTCAGATCAGAGTTAGATTTGATCTTAGGTGCAGTTGTTATTTTTGTGTTTGTGTTCAAGTCAAAAGTTCCTGCAGACACAAACTTCACAGGTTTAATTTGAGTATTGTTCTGTGACTGATTAATTGATTCAGTTTTCTTTGCTTTTGCAGCTTTTCTTCGTCTTTGATTTCTCAATCTTGATGAAGTTTTCTTGCTTTGAAGTTTAGTTGAATCTTGAGAAGATTCCTTTTGACACTCTTGTACTTTAGTTAGTTCATTTGAACTTGAATCATCAGAAATATTATTATCTGTTTTAGCTTCTTCATATTTTCCTTTAAGTTTGTTATTGAATTCAGTAGATTTTTCACTCATTTGTTCACTTTGTTCAATAACAGTTTCACCTTTTGGTACAAAGAGCTTCTTTTGCTTTTGTTGAGGTTCATATGATTTGACTTTGATTGGATGACCATTTTTGATCTTGTCTAAGTCAGTTTCTTCATAAACTTCAACATTTTTCTTTTTAAAGTTCTTTTGATCTTGAAATTCTTTCAGTTTAGCTTTGTTTTCTGGTGAATGATCATGAGTATTGAAATTCTCTGGTAATGTTTTTGAGATAGATTCAGGCATAGGTTCATGTGTGAATCCTAGTCCTGTTTTGTCTTTGTCATTTCTTGCATTCACCAGTTGCTCAACAATTTTCTTTGAGCTTTTAACTTTGGCTAAATCTATTTGAGTTGCTGCATGTGCCAATTTTTCTTGTTCAAGTGTTTTGTTCATATCTTCAACTTGTTTCTTTGCAAGTTCAAGTTCTTTAATAGTTTTGTTCCATGAAGCTTGAAGAGACATTATCTTTTCATCAGCAATTTTGTGATCTGATTTTAGTTTATTGTGCCTTCATTCTTCTTGTTTGAGCTTGTCACATATTTTGAATGAATATGTTCTGTAGTGTTCAACTAGTTCAAAACATGCTTTTGTGCACATTTTCTCTCTCACGTCTGCTGGTATTTCAGGATATGAGTTCGAAGATTCAGTATCAGCAGAGTTAACAACCTTTGGTTGTTCTGATTGAGCCATAAGAGCAACCTCTTCAGTAGTATCTTTTGGGTCTGACTTGTCGCTCCAATCATACTCTTCTTTTTGATCTGATTCATCATATTTAGGATCTTTAACTTCAGACCAGTCTTCATCATCAACTTCAGCAACTAATGCCAGATTAGCAGTGAGATCAGCTGCAAATTGCTCTGCATATGCACTCTAGTCATAACCATCTTTGATGATTACAACCAGTGCCTTCTTAGTTTCCTCACTTTTCTTCTCTTCTTTGGGTTCTGGCATTGGTAGACTTTGATACGGCTTCTGAAAAGTCTTGTTTGCATGTTGTTGATATTTTTGACCATTTAGCTGCCTTGAGTATTTCGTCCTTGGTTTCTTGGAGCTTTACATTCTCTTGAAAAATGACCATAGCTGTTACAGTTAAAGCATCTTGATTTTGATTTATCAAACCCAACAGTTTTGTTTGCACTGGGTTTGTAATTTCTGTTAGTGTAAGAATGCTTTTGAGTTCTGTAAGCTATCATGACCATTTGCCAGTTAAGATCCATTTCTTCTACATCATCTGGATCCATTTCAAACAAATCTTGTAAAACTAGCTCCATTTGAGTCAGATGACTGCCTTGATAAGCTTGAAAGCTTGCCATGAAAGCAGTGAAAGCAGTTTTTGACTCTTCATCTTGTAAAAGAATGTTGATCACATCTTTCACTTTACTTGGATTGGGAGAGTTTGAGGAAGATGGCATCTCAGTTGAAGGTTTAGGCATTTGAGCTTTAGGTGAAGACTGTGGTTGTGGTTGAGTGGAGTAAGCAGGTGTACTGGTGAAGAATCCTGCTCCCACAAACAGATCACCTTCATCTTCAGGAGTTGATTGGTCTTTAGCCAGAAATGCATTCTCTACAGTATTTGCTGGTGAAACAACATACTTATACTGAGTTGTTGATGCATGTCTATCATTGTTTCTTGAGCTCTCATCAATCTCTACAGATTCAATTTTAGCAATGAGAAGGTCAAGATCCATTGGAAACTTCTCAGTATGTTTCAGTAAAGTAACAGTTTGTTTCCAAGAAGATGGTAGTGCATTCAGAAGTCTGTTGTTTAGGTCCTTAAGATCATTCTTGATTCCCAAAGTAGACATTTCTGTAGTTAATTGCACAAACCTATTCATCATTTAATTTATTGTTTCTCCTGAGATGTGCTCAAATAATTCCAATTGCCTTTTTAGTTTTTGCTTTTTCAGATCTTGGATTTCTTTCCCTCCTTCACATATGATCCTCAGAGCTTTATACATTGTATATCCAGTTTGGTAGTTTTCAAGTCTGGATAATACTTCCAAAGGTAACCCTTTGCACATGAGAGAATAGGCTTTAACATCATTTTTCACCCTCTTTAAGTCTTCTCCATGTAGGTTATCTTCTGGATATGGCTCTTGTGTATCTTTTGTATACACAAATCCTCTGTCTGGACCATCAGTAGTCACAGGAATGTATGGTCCCCTTTCAATTGATTTCCACAGATCTGTGTCTATGGAATTCAAATGATGTTTCAGTCTAAGAGACCAGTTTTTAAAATCAGCTCTGTTTTTAAGTTTTGGAACTCTGTTCTCAGAATCTTCTAATTTCACCATTTTTATATTTTTGTTTTTTTTCTAAGCTTTTGAATTAAGAAAATGACTTGAAAAAATATTTTTGGATTTTTGAAATTTTATGAAAAATTTCCAAGTGTCAAGGCTGATATGTCCGAACAGTGGTGATACGTCTCAACAGTGTAAAACGTCTCAACAGTGTAAAACGACCAACTGATATGTCTAAGGGAATGCCTTAGAAAATTTTCAACACAATAGAAACTATCGCACAGTGGTTGTATGTCCACACAGTAGTTATACGACCACACAGTGTTGATATGTCCAACAAGTAAAACTATCACAATGGTAATACGACTCCACAGTGATAATATGACTAGAGGTAATACGACTACACAGTGGTAGTATGTCCAACCAGTGAGACTACCACACAGTGGTAATACGACTCCATAGTGGTAATATGTCCAGGGGTAAAACGACTGAACAGTTCTCAAACGACTATACAGTTCTCAAATGACTGAACACTTAGGCAAATTTAAGTGTTTTTCAGCCCTAATACGACACATTCATCAGATTCTTATGAATTTAACGAACTCAGAAATCTCAAAATCCTTCAATTGTTGATAAATTGAGCTGAAATTTCACAACTAGTTCATGATTATACCGATAATCAATCCTATAACCTCAATTTCAGTAATTATCAACAGATTTCGATGAATTTTGGAGATTCAAAGTCGAACACTCAAGAACACTTATTCGAACTGTTTTTCACTAATTCACTCGATTTTTATGAGATAAACTGCAATTTGTGATTCAAAATATGTTTCTGATGATGAAACACAGCTTCGATTCACAATATTTCACTTGAATTGTCAATTGATTACAGATTTCAGTGGATTTTTGAAGTTTCTATCTTCGACAGAACCTTCAAAAACACTCAACCGATAGCTCTGATACCAATTGATAGGATCAATTAGAGCAATCTGTAACAATTATATGAACAATTCAAAGCAAAATACAATCACTTGTAATCAAATCAAGCAAAATCAATAAAATTCATATTTCATTGATAGCAAAGACGATTACAAAGGATAGAGAGCAGTTCTCATAAAAACATATAACAACCTGCAATCTATACTACGTCTAAGCTATTTATACTAGAACCTAAGGAACTAAATTTACACAAAAGTCCCTACACTAGTATAAAATACAAAACTTAGACAATAAAGACTAAATGTTAATCTTTTAAGGGACCTAACAGCAACCTCAACTGTTGTCTTAAGCTACAGAATTGATGCAAACGTTCCCACTAATTTCTTCATAATGCTTCCCAATTAAAGTCAACCTTCTAGATGACCTCTTCCTCGGTCTATATTCTACAAGGTAACTGTGCCCTGCAGGGGGTCTATTCGTGAAGCAAGTAGCTCTGTTTAGATTCCAATCCTTTATAATCATATCAATTGTTTCAACGAGATATGGGAGTAAGACTTTTTGCTCGAATTCCCGACGGTACGGAGCGTTCTAGGGTAAGGTATTAGAGAATCACTTTAGGAGAGGTTTGACAATTTAGAGAGAAATAACACCAACGCTTACGATCGGGGGTGATTATGCAGACTTTCTTTGTCCACAATCTGCTGCATGTTTATCACTTCGTTGTAGTTGGATCTCAAGTGGTTTAACCCATAAGATTTCTTATAGCTGATCTTCTATGCTTCTTAGTACATCTTTTGGAGCAATACCCTCCTTTAAGTTCAACCATGAGTCTTCCCCATGAATTCTTCATTATTATCGACCGCATCAATTCGAACAAGCTTAGGACGTTATGAAGGTGCTTGCTAGCACAAGAAGGTTAACTACCACTCTAATAACTTCTCGTATAGTTCGAGATCATATTCTACTTCAGATCTTCGCGCTCGAATCACGAACTTATCACTCAGGTAGTAGAGATCTCTGAGTAGAGATGACTTACAAGGTTTTAAAGTTTCCCGCATCGGCTATCACGCGTTTCCAAAGATGAGGGTTATGCTAGAGGGCTTAAAGGTGAGTAGCACTACTCGTTAAGGGAATAAATTGAGAACAGAGGGTGAGTGGGAAAAATCAGGGATCCCAAGAAGTTGTAAGTTCAGGTTTTTGTCTTGAGTCTCGAAGGTAGCTTTTCTCGGCAAATATCTCTAGCACTTGAGCCTTTATTTCTATGGAATCAGGATTTTAGAACGATGTTTCATCTTCTATTTATTCTGACACTCGGAAATTTATCACCAGCACGGTTAGTTAAAAGCAGGGTTAAAATAGTTCAACCTAAGGGTCGTGTGAAGATTGTCATTAGGTGACTAACGGTTGACGATGATGAAAGATTTCACGAGCGTAGTTTTGACAAAAGGTGATTATCAATCACAATCGGAGCTGATATTAAGAATATTCCGTTGAGTTAGGTGGTTCCATTACAATAAATAGGTAGAGAGAAGTCATATTCCTCAAAGGCTTTGAGAAAATGATCAGAGAAATTCTAGAATCCGGAAGGTCCTATGAAGCGAGAACTACTAAGAAAGAAAGAAGTGGCAAGTTGTAACACCGGGAAAATTTTCTAAGCAAGTCAAGTAATAATAATGGACTCAGACGAAAAACCATTTAATAAATATAAAATGGTTGTGGGCATTAGACCGAGTTAACCCTTCGGGTCACGAGTTTAACGAGTTTGGGGTCGCGGGAACGCCGGCATATATATAGATGGATCAACTGAAAAACTCTTATTTTCACTCAACACCTAATTCTAGAGAGAGAAAGTGTAGAGAGAGAAAGTGTAGAGAGAGAAAGTGTCGGATCGAGGCTCGGTTGGTCAAGAATCGAAGGCTGGTGTTTGTGGACTCCTAAACTACAAGAATCAAGGTAAGAAACGTAGCTAAATTGCTCCATTTGGTGAAAAAACCCGGGTTTGGGTTTTGGGGTTTTAAAAGTGGCAAGAATCGCCCAAAAACGCATGTTTTAGGGTAATAAAACATGTAAGAAGCTTAGATTTAGGATCCTGGATGATAACCCAAGGGTTTGGGTGGAAAGGATTGGATTTTTGGGTTAAAATGAGCTGATTCGTAAATTTCAGCTCGTTCTGCGAATTTAAGTACTCGTCCAGCGAAACTGTAAGTTCGTCCAGCGAAACTATAAGGATTCTCAGCGAGACTACAGTGTCGCTGCAGCGAAACTATACTTTCACCTGGGCGAAATTATTGATTTTATGATAACTTCGTTGATGCCCAGGTTGACCCTTAGACACCGCGAAACAAGGGAATTCCAAAGAAAGTTGGGCGCTCAAGGTAGCGAATCTGTCCAGCGAAACTGACAGAATGCTGCCCAGCGAAATTAGCAGCGAAACTGCTGATTCGCCTAGCGAAACTACACTTTCGCTAGGGCGAAACTACGGGCGAAACTATTAGCGAATTTAGGCAGAAATTAACTCTTTTGAGTGTTAACGTATCTGCAGGCAGCGTAGTGTGACCCACGTCTTTAAAGCTTGATTGAGAAGCTGCTTGTCAAACACAAGTGAGTTTCTAGGACCCCTCATTTACTGTTTTAAACGATTTTGGGGCTGGAACACATATAAACCTGTTTATTCAAATATGTATGTATGGTCCATTTGGGTATAATGTTGTGATGAAAGTTTAAGGTTTGATTAAGGACTTGGGCGTGTGTATGAGGTCCTAGCATGAGTCCCCATGGTCTAGGAGGGACAATTAGGGCTGTTGTACCCAAAATGATGCATAGTTAAGTCCCGGCTTTCGGGAAAGATACGGAAGTAAGTGCCTGTAGAAGACTGATGGTGTAGGCTATGTATGGATGATGTTATGTATGATGATGTATGTATAATGCTATGTATGATTATGTATGTATGATGCTATGTATGATGATGTATGTATGATGTGTGTGTGTTCCTTGTGATGATGTATGTATATCTTTTACGACTCATGTGTTATGACGATGAACGAATGAAGTATTATGTATGTAAAGTGAAAGATAATGAAAAAGGAACACGATAACGAATGCATGTATTAATGAACTAATGAATGAGTAATAAGATGATGAATACATGCATTAACGAACGAACGAGTTATGTCTTGCAAACATTGAATAAGTCGATTGGTCCTTCTTTGTGATTGACCATGGTCATGGTACCTCTACCGCTTACCTACTAGTACTGTGGCATACGCTTAGACTAACGGCCCAGTAGCTAAGGCTACTGTGGCATACGCTCTATTGATTCACGGCCCAGTAGCTAAGATGGATCGGGGTATAGCATATGGTATTGGTACATCAGAATTCAATGTGCAAGTAAGAATGAAACGGGATCCTTGTCATTCGACCACAGCAATCATAGCCGAATGCTATGAAGTAGGTAAAGCCTGACAGGATCCATATGAGACGTTAAAGATGATGATGTATAACGAATGATGAAGATAATAATGAATATTATCTCTGTGTACGTATGATGTATGATCATGTGAAAGAAATGGTTCCTAAAAGAAATATAATATGTTTATTATAAAACTAGAACTCACTCAGCAACGCTGACTTTTTATGTGTTTCCAGTTGGCTGGTAGCCTTGCTGGGGATGGCACGAGGCGGCTACTCAGCTCTTTTGGGATGGCATTCTCCTTTTGATAATACTACCCGCACTGGAAGTGGGGGTGCATAATACATGCAACAAAGTATGTTGCATGAGAGTGTCAAGAGTTCCTTAAGGGTTTCGATGTACGGAAGTACTTAAGGAATATTCTTTATGATGAATAATTTTATTTTTTTATAATAGAGGTCACTATTTATGACCCTATGATTGTTGAGGATTCACGTGAACGGGATTATTTAACAAATCCCCAGTTTCATATGATTTAGCAGCAATCATAGTAAAGCTAGGCAATGTAAGGAAAGCTTGTACTTTGTAATCAAGATAACGATGTAATGCATTGTAAAAGCTTTTATGTTGAAATGAGAATGACTCCTTTTATAGATTCCGCTGCATTATTTTATTGAGTTTATATCAAATATATGTTTTATGTGTGATGACGACCAACTGTGAGGTGCCCGGGAGCGGGGCCTTACAAGTTGGTATCAGAGCCAAAGTTTAAGTGAAATTGGTAAATTTTCAAAATAAACCTAAAAATTAAACTGAGAATGGGACAGAAAGGAAGAGAATGCCATCTGAGTAGTTGCGTGCCATCAGGTATTTTCTTAAAGTTAACCAGTGTTACGTGCACATGTTATGTGTTAATGTGTACTGTTAGACTTAGATACTAATGTAGTCAGGACAGGTAATGCTCGGGGTGTGAAGAGTAGAGTAAGTGGCTAATCACAACTGGCCACTGTAATTAGAGTCTTACTATACTTAACATAAACTGAGCTATTTCCTTGAATGACCGTGTTGGTGTTTAAAATCTTTCAGTGTGATAGAAGATGGTCGGTGGTAGAACATCTAAAGCCCCACGTGGTGGAGGCGGTGGCGGAAGTGGTGCGGAACCACGAGCCACAAGAGGAAGACCTAGACTAGGGAAGAAGGTTCCTGAAGAACCTGATACTACTCCTCCGGAGGGAGTGGATGAGAGTGTCGATTTGATGGCCTCGATAAAAGAGGCAGTGGTCGAGGAGGTGCACCAGGTCATGCAGACGATCTTACCGTTTGTAGTGACCGAGGTGATAAAGGCTGTACGCGAAGATGAGAGGCGAGGGAGGAATCGGTCCTCAGGAAGACAGCAGCAACAAGAGCCGGAAACGGTTCTTTCTGATGATGAAGAGGAGGAGGAGGAGGAGGCCGAGCGTGAGACAACACGGGGTTGTAATTACGGGGTTATAATTACGGGGCGTTTATGAGGTGAAAGCCCCCTACTTTTGATGGCTCTGGCACTGCTGCTGATGCTCACCAATGGGTGAGAGAGATGGAGGCTGTCCTCGACATTAGTGATTGCAGGGAGGACAAGAAGGTGAAGTTTGCTACCCACTCATTTACGGGTTTGGCTCTATGCTGGTGGGACAACATAGTCCAAGCCGAGGGTAGCAGGGCCATCAGGAAGATGAAGTGGTCCGAGCTGAAAAGGATGGTGATCGAGGAGTTCAGTCCTCGTCGGGAAATGGATAAGGTTCAGAGAGAGTTTCTGCAGCTTGAAGCAGGGACGATGACCCACCAACAGTACACCACCAAATTCAATGACATGGCGAGAATGGTGCCGGACCAGGTGACGACGGTGTCTCGAAAGATCAACCGGTATATCCAGGGGCTGCCGGCTGACATCCGCACGCACTTGATCACTGCACGACCGAGTACTTTTAGGTCGGCAGTAGATTTGGCTGGGCGGCTACACGATGAAAGGGCTAGGGTGGTGAAGGCTGAGGGTGGTAAGAAGGGAGGTGGCGAGAAAACTTGGCAGGGAAAGAGGTTTGGTCAAGGTGATACCTCGACAAGTAACAAGAAGGCAAGGGTGGATGACCGCCATGTGGTCATGCCTGGAGCTGGGATGAAGAAGTGTGGTAAATGTGGGAGAGAGCACTCGAGGGAGTGCAAGTGGGGATCCAACATCTGTTTCAGGTGCGGGAAGGCAGGGCATATGTCAAAGGATTGTCGGATGGGCAAGTGTTTTAACTGTGGGGAAAGTGGTCATATGAGCAGAGATTGCAAGAATCCAAGGGCTGAGGGCTCCGGGGAGAAGAAGACGGGAGGAGAAGCACCAAGGGCAAAGGCCAGGGCGTTCATGATGACGCAAGAAGAGGCTAGGACGGACCCTGACGTTGTGTCCGGTACGTTCCTCATAAACCAAATTTAGCCTCTGTGTTATTTGATTCGGGTGCCAGTAGAAGTTTTATTTCTATTACCTTCTGTGCTAAACTGCCTGTTAGGAGTAAATGCCTTGATGAGTCCTTTGACGTAGAAACTGCTATTGGTAAATCCACTAGGGTTACGGATGTGATAGAGGACTGTGCCGTAGAATTAGAAGGTCATAGGTTTGCTGCCAAGTTACATGTGATGCCCCTAGGAGGATTTGATGTTGTATTAGGGATGGATTGGTTAGCGACCTACGAAGCGAATATCGTGTGCCGAAGGAAAATGATTAGGCTGACGACGGCTGACGGAAGTCCGGTGACAATATATGGCGATCGAGTTACGACGATTCCGAAAGTGATCTCGATGGCGGTGGCGGGAAAGTGTATGAGGCACGGATGTAGCGCCTACTTATGTTATGTAAAGAATGTAGAGACGCCAACACCACAACTATTCGATGTTCCAGTTGCGTGTGACTTTCCAGACGTGTTTCCCGAAGACTTATCGGGATTGCCACCATACCGAGAGATCGAATTCCAGATCGACCTGATACGGGGTGCCCAACCTGTCGCAAAAGCACCGTATCGCTTGGCTCCGACGGAAATGAAAGAGTTGATGGAGCAACTGCAAGAACTGCTAGATAAGGGGTTCATTAGACCGAGTATCTCACCTTGGGGTGCTCCGGTTCTGTTCGTAAAGAAGAAGGATGTTAGTATGAGAATGTGCATTGACTACCGCGAGCTGAATAAGTTGACGGTGAAGAACAGATACCCCTTGCTGAGAATCGATGACTTGTTTGACCAACTTCAAGGCGCTAGCTGGTTTTCAAGGATAGATCTTCGATCGGGCTACCATCAACTGAAGGTAAAGGAGCAGGATATCCCTAAAACAGCCTTTCGTACGCGCTATGGTCATTACGAGTTTCTTGTCATGTCTTTTGGTTTGACCAATACGCCAGCTGCTTTTATGGATTTGATGAATCGAGTGTGTCGGCCAATGTTGGATAAATCTGTAATTGTGTTTATCGATGATATACTGATTTATTCCAGGAGCGAAGAAGAGCATGCCGGTCACATTCGGGAGGTGATGGAGACCTTGAGGAAGGAGAAACTGTATGCTAAGTTCTCCAAGTGTGCTTTTTGGTTACGCGTGGTGCAATTTCTGGGTCACGTGGTAAATGCTCAGGGAATAATGGTGGACCCAGCAAAGGTTGAGGCCATGATGCAATGGAAGTCGCCAAAGACGCCATACGAGATTCGTAGCTTCTTGGGGTTGGCGGGCTACTATAGAAGATATATTCAAGACTTTTCAAAGATAGCCTCACCTTTGACAAAATTGACTCGCAAGGACGTTAAGTTCGTGTGGGGTCGAGAACAGGAGAATGCTTTTGAGGAGTTGAAGACGAGACTGACACAAGCTCCTGTCTTGACATTGCTAGAGGGAAATAAGGACTTAGTGGTCTATTCGGATGCATCCTATTCTGGGTTAGGTTGCGTATTGATGCAACGTGGGAAGGTAATAGCCTATGCATCTCGACAACTGAAGACCCACGCACGATCTAGAACTAGCTGCGGTGGTTTTCGCGTTGAAGATTTGGCGGCACTATCTATACGGGACGAAGTGCACCATCTTCACGGACCACAAGAGCTTGAAGTACTTCTTTGAGCAGAAAGATCTGAACATGAGGCAAAGGCGATGGTTAGAGCTGATCAAAGACTATGATTGTGAGATCCACTACCATCCGGGCAAAGCCAATGTGGTGGCTGATGCCCTTAGCCGAAAGGAAAGGCCCGAGCCGATTCGGGTGAAGGCTTATCAGCTAATTATGACCTCTGATGTGATGACACAGGTTAAGGAGTTCCAAGACGAGGCTTTGAAAGAAGATCGTCTTAACTCCGAAAGGATGAAAGGTCTAGTTACGGAATTGGGAGAGAACACTCTTGGTGTTAAGACCCGATTTGGGCGGATGTGGATTCCTCGATACGGGGACCTACGAGGAAAGATAATGGGCGAAGCCCATTAGACTCGATACTCCATTCATCCTGGTGCTACCAAGATGTATCACGATATGAAGAAAGATTATTGGTGGCCGGGAATGAAACGTGATGTAGCGGAGTACGTGAGTAAGTGCCTCACTTGTCTCCAAGTGAAGGCGGAACACCAGAAACCGTACGGGAAGATCCAGTCGTTGGATATACCCGAATGGAAGTGGGAGCATATCACCATGGATTTCATCACGAAGCTACCATGTACCCCGAAAGGGTATGATACTATATGGGTGATAGTCGACCGTTTGACGAAAAGCGCCCACTTCCTACCGATCCGCGAGACGTATTCCTCTGAAAGATTGGTGGATCTGTTCATCAAAGAAATCGTAGCTCGTCATGGCGTGCCGGTGTCCATTGTGTCTGATCGTGACACCCGTTTTACATCGAAATTCTGGAAGAGATTCCATGACGCGATGGGGACGAGACTACATATTAGTACGGCATATCGCCCTCAGACAGACGGTCAGTCTGAGAGGACGATCCAAACACTCGAAGACATGCTTCGGGCTTGTGTGATCGACTTTGGAGGAAGTTGGGACAACCACTTGCCGTTAGCAGAATTCTCGTACAATAACAGTTATCATGCCAGCATCGGCATGCCACCTTACGAGATGCTGTACGGTAGGAAATGTAGGGCGCCCGTATGTTGGGGAGGCATTGGGCAAAAGGAACTGGGAGGTGTCGAGGTAGTTGAAGCAACGACTGAGAAGTTAGAAAAGATCAAAGCCTTTATGAAGGCGGCGAAAGATAGGCAAAAGTCGTTTGCGGATAAGAGGCGGAGACCGATAGAGTTCAAGGTTGGTGACCGAGTCATGTTGAAGGTCTCGCCCTGGAAAGGCATTATCCGGTTCAGAAAGCGAGGTAAGCTAAGCCCGAGATATATAGGACCGTTCCGAATCATCGCACGAGTAGGAGAGGTAGCCTATCGGCTTGAACTGCCAGATGAGTTGAGTGGAATTCATCCCACATTTCATGTATCTCATCTGAGAAAATGCTTAGCCGACGAAGACATGATTGTTCTACTGGAGGATATTGAAGTAGACGAACGACTCAATTACGTTGAGCACCCAGTGGCAATCATTGATCGTAAAGAAAAGAGGTTAAGGAATAAAGTGGTTCCTCTTGTGCGTGTACAATGGAAGCACAGGAAGGGATCCGAGTCTACGTGGGAGACTGAAGAAGAGATGAGACAACATTTCCCACACCTGTTTGAAGAATAGCAGGTTTTGGGGACGAAACCTAAATAAGGGGGGTGGACTTGTAACACCCAGAAATTTTTCTAAGCAAGTCAAGTAATAATAATGGGCTCAGACGAAAAACCATTTAATAAATATAAAATGGTTGTGGGCATTAGACCGAGTTAACCCTTCGGGTCACGAGTTTAACGAGTTTGGGGTCGCGGGAAAGCCTGGCATATATATAGATGGATCAACTGAAAAACTCTCATTTTCACTCAACACCCAATTCTAGAGAGAGAAAGTGTAGAGAGAGAAAGTGTCGGATAGAAGCTCGTTGGTCAAGAATCGAAGGCTGGTGTTTGTGGACTCCTAAACTACAAGAATCAAGGTAAGAAACGTAGCTAAATTGCTCCGTTTGGTGAAAAACCCGGGTTTGGGTTTTGGGGTTTTAAAAGTGGCAAGAATCGCCCAAAAACGCACGTTTTAGGGTAATAAAACATGTAAGAAGCTTAGATTTAGGATCCTGGATGATAACCCAAGGGTTTGGGTGGAAAGAATTGGATTTTTGGGTTAAAATGAGCTGATTCGTAAATTTCAGCTCGTTCTGCGAATTTAAGCACTCGTCCAGTGAAACTGTAAGTTCGTCCAGCGAAACTGTAAGTTCGTCCAGTGAAACTATAAGGATTCTCAGCGAGACTATAGTTTCGCTGCAGCGAAACTATACTTTCGCCTGGGCGAAATTATTGATTTTATGATAACTTCGCTGATGCCCAGGTTGACCCTTAGACACCGCGAAATTAGGGAATTCCAACGAAAGTTGGGCGTTCAAGGTAGCGAATCTGTCCAGCGAAACTGACAGAATGCTGCCCAGCGAAATTAGCAGCGAAACTGCTGATTCGCCTAGCGAAACTACACTTTCGCTAGGGCGAAACTACGGGCGAAACTATTAGCGAATTTAGGCAGAAATTAACTCTTTTGAGTGTTAACGTATCTGCAGGCTGCGTAGTGTGATCCACGTCTTTAAAGCTTGATTGAGAAGCTGCTTGTCAAGCACAGGTGAGTTTCTAGGACCCCTCATTTACTGTTTTAAATGATTTTGGGGCTGGAACACATATAAACCTGTTTATTGAAATATGTATGTAAGGTCCATTTGGGTATAATGTTGTGATGAAAGTTTAAGGTTTGATTAAGGACTTGGGCGTGTGTATGAGGTCCTAGCATGAGTCCCCACGGTCTAGGAGGGACAATTAGGGCTGTTGTACCCAAAATGATGCATAGTTAAGTCCCGGCTTTCGGGAAAGATACGGAAGTAAGTGCCTGTAGATCACTGATGGTTTAGGCTATGTATGGATGATGTTATGTATGATGACGTATGTATGATGCTATGTATGATTATGTATGTATGATGCAATGTATGATGATGTATGTATGATGTGTGTGTGTTCCTTGTGATGATGTATGTATATCTTTCACGACTCATGTGTTATGACGATGAACGAACGAAGTATTACGTACGTAAAGTGAAAGATAATGAAAAAGGAACACGATAATGAATGCATGTATTAATGAACGAATGAATGAGTAATAAGATGATGAATACATGCATTAACGAACGAACGAGTTATGTCTTGCAAACATTGAATAAGTCGATTGGTCCTTCTTTGTGATTGACAATGGTCATGGTACCTCTACCGCTTACCTACTAGTACTATGGCATACGCTTAGATTCATGGCCCAGTAGCTAAGGCTACTGTGGCATACGCTCTATTGATTCACGACCCAGTAGCTAAGACGGATTGGGGTATAGCATATGGTATTGGTACATCATAATTCAATGTGCAAGTAAGAATGAAACAGGATCCTTGTCATTCGACCACAACAATCATAGCCGAATGCTATTAAGTAGGTAAAGCCTGACAGGATCCATATAAGACGTTAAAGATGATGTTGTATAACGAATGATGAAGATAATAATGAATATTATCTCTGTGTACGTATGATGTATGATCATGTGAAAGAAATGGTTTCTAAAAGAAATATAATATGTTTATTATAAAACTAGAACTCACTCAGCAACGCTAACTTTTTATGTGTTTCCAGTTGGCAGGTAGCGTTGCTGGGGATGGCACGAGGCGGCTACTCAGCTCTTTTAGGATGGCATTCTCCTTTTGATAATGCTACCCGCACTGGAAGTGGGGGTGCATAATACATGCAACAAAGTATGTTGCATGAGAGTGTCAAGAGTTCCTTAAGGGCTCCGATGTACGGAAGTACTTAAGGAATATTCTTTATGATGAATAATTTTATGTTTTTATAATAGAGGTCACTATTTATGACCCTATGATTGTTGAGGATTCACGTGAACGGGATTATTTAACAAATCCCCGGTTTCATATGCTTCAGTAGCAATCATAGTAAAGCTAGGCAATGTAAGGAAAGCTTGTACTTTGTAATCAAGATAACGATGTAATGCATTGTAAAAGCTTTTATGTTGAAATGAGAATGACTCCTTTTATAGATTCCGCTGCATTATTTTATTGAGTTTATATCAAATATATGTTTTATGTGTGATGACGACCAACTGTGAGGTGCCCGGGAGCGGGGCCTTACACAAGTCTTCTATGTCATTGACCACAAGAGGCGTTTCTCGGAAATTTATCACCCTGGCGTGTTCTCCGTTGCATAAGCCTTGTTAGAGAGTCTTCCACTATGTTGAGGATGTTTTGACGAATTCAATGTTGGGTAGGAAGGAAATTTCAGGCATCGTTAAAAATAGTATGGCTAAAGTACACGCACAACGGGTGAAGTGCCATACTCAGCACAAGACCAGTTATGTTTGAGAACATCGTTTAATGATCTTCAAAGTCTGATGGTATTATCATCCTAATTGCAATAGGAGAGTAGAATAAAAGAAAAAGAGGAGAAGAAGAAAAGGAATAGTTACTGCAACATCGTCCTTGGTAGCTCTTCAAGTGTCAAATGGTTTTCGCCCAGCATGAAAGTTTTGAACCTGAAATTATTGAATATATTCCAAATATCTGTGTTTATTCTTGTATTTATTGGTTCTTTAAGTGTTTTACATTGATATTAGTTTACATGATAGGGCCCACCAGAATTCAAGTGTACCTGTAAGTTCACCATTACGTGTGCACCCAAAATCGTCAATTTACCTTACACTATCATTCTAGTCATTCCCATCATAAGTTCCAAGTTTTGTGTATTTAGGTTCTGGAACTAATAATTCTTATTTAGTCATCATCTTCAATTAAGCACACTTAGATTCCAACTCTGCTAATCATTCAAGTTAACCCAGAAATTGTTTTAAAGTAAGTTTAAGCAAATCAAGCAATAAATGAGCATTCAGGTACATGTTATCCTAGGGAGCAGAACAAACAAAAGGCATCATGGTTAATATCTTATTACTAAATTCCAACATGTATCATCTTACAAATGAGGCATAATAGCAACTATCATCATTTCAAGCAAGTATCAGTATAATAGTTGTCTCAGGTAACGACACAAGTCGTATCAAGTGTATAGCTAACAGCAGTTGTTTCATATAGTGACAAAAGTCAACTGTGCAATCAGATAAGTGTCTCTCCAGGATTTAAGTCCTGATATATGTGCATAGTGTTGGTTTCTAACATTCTTAGTACTTGACATTTAGTAGTCCTAAGAGTCAACTCCAAGAGGTTCCATACCTTCATGGTTTACTCGGGTGCACCTATCATAGGTAATACCCTAATGTATCAAGGTTTCTTATAGGGTAGAGAATTCTTAATAGGATATATGAAATCCTTAAGGTATCCAGGTTAAAGAAGGGTGTTCTTAGGGAAACCAATTCTTGCTACAAACTTTGGATCACTGTATCGTGGAAACAACCTACTAGGCTGGTCCTATTTATGGTTACACCTTAGGTATTGCAAAGCAAACCCGTATTTCTGCACCATTGGTTCAGCAAAGCTCAGAAAAGTCTTCTTACTAAGGTGGTCCTATGAGGTTCATATGGTTATAGTTTAGGTCTCGCGAAGCAGACCTACTTCGCTACAACCTTTGGCTCTGATACCAATCTGTCACACCCCGGGCCCAGAGAGGTGGGACGTCACGATTAGTAAACAACAACCAAAATGCAGCGGAAACTAAATGGTTTAATACATTACAACTTTCAACATTTACATCAGAGTATTGGCTCTGTTTCAATTCACAAGGTTCCTAAATCTACAGCCTATAGGTGTTATGATCAATTTTTGCTAAAGGGTTCTTGATGCTTCAGTAACTAAAGCTTCTAGGCTCGACTTTTGTCTTCAACACATACCCTCACTTCTTGCCTTGGATTTAGGTATCTTCTATAGCTCAACTATTCTCCCTAGCTGTACCTGAAGACATGCTCAAAAAGAATTGTGTCAACATAAAGTTGGTGAGTTCAAGTGGTTAAAGTTTCAAAAATAAAAGGGACTCTTAGAGTCCACAAGTGAAGGTTTTAGAATCAAGTGTGAAAGTTTCTGAAAATCTCATTTGATGTTTAAAACATCATTTTTAGTATCAGTCATTGTGGGGTATCACAATCAACCCTGCACTTGGTCCCCGGTTGGCCTCTTCTAAACTTGTGTTTAACCGGATATTCCCGTAACAAAAAGAACCAAGCCTCAGAATAGTGAACCACTCCTTCTTGGATGGTTCACCATAGTATCTTACCCAAAACCTGTTACATGCCACAAACGACCCCTCAGGATCTCAGTGGGGTACCTCCCTGTGGCGGGAGCCACTGTGCGTGGGGGATTCCCCAAATAGATCTATTCACGTAAGAACAAACGGTTCGCAAAAGAATTAATGATTATGACTAAAGTATCAGCAGGTATCCAAAAAGTCCCACATACAAGCATCAAGTAAGCACAATCAAAGTTCATAAAACAGAAGATCATGCAAAACAGTAAACAGTATCACACATAAGAGTTTCAATTTAAAAGAAGCATGCTTCATCCCCAAAATAAAAGTAAAAAGGGGGAACACGAGAACTCACTTGGTGTCCTTATATAATTTCAGAGCTCGATAAAGAAAAGTGATGACCATCAACAAAGCAATCCTAACTAAAACATATAAGATTCACATTTAGATTTAGCACGATGTTATTACATGCGTGCAGTTGAGCTCTTTAGTTAAATTAATGTTGGTGATTAGTATCCTTAGCTTCTTGTGTATTTGTTAAGTGTCATGAATTAACTTGTGTACATCAGGTTAACTAATGCATTTAATCAAGAATTGAGTCTTAGCTTAAATAATGTAGAAAAACCAATTTATATTATGGGTTCCAAATCTTTAAAAATAACTCGTATTAACGATGTAAGTAATATATAATGTTTCAAACAATGTTTATAATGTTCACATTCCCATCATATTAGTTAACTGGATTGACGCTAAGTAATTTGTATAAAAAGAGTGTTACAATTAATATTTATGTCAATAACAATGAGATGACCAACAATTAGTAACAACAAGATAGTGGAACATTATCAGGTAGCATTTTGGGTCTTTTACCTTAAATAAGACATGTAGATGCCAGTTAAACAAAACATCTATTGTATACGTATTTATATATATATACAATTGCATTTTTCAAATATGAAATCATCTCCACGCCTTTTTAAGGATTACATATATGACACGGGATTAATTAACTTTTGATAATGTTACCAAAGTTGTTCTACTTATGCAATTGGTAACATTCTTTTCTAGTTAATATTTTTATACATACTTGTTCTTGATGCTTTATAAACTAGTTAACGTTTTAAATATATATTTGTAGCTCAACACACACACAAGTTAATATATAATCTCCATATTTATACGTGTAAGAATGTTAGCACTCGGTTATACCTAACGTTTCCGTTTCACATCCTAGAATCCGCTTGTTCCGCCCGCATCGCGTTGACTGTCCATTGACCCTTTTGACCAGCTTTGACCGGGGTTTAACCTAACCAATACACACCAAGATTACATACAACACTACAACGTTGTTATCTCATAACCAAGCGCAATCCAAATTTCATTATATGTTACCGACCACCATGGTTAAAGCTTTTACCCCCAACATCCGCCACATGCAGCCACAAGAACAATATCAGACGACTCTAATTTACCTCAACAGCAGCATCCATCATGAACCACCATCAAAACAACCACTACATAATCCCAATTACAGCCATCAACCATCACCATCACAACTATTAACCACCATTAACAGCCTTTTTAACCATCATAGCAACCAACAACCACGCAACCACGATTTCTACCAAAACCACCATCAATACCAACCTCCTTCGGTCGACCTCCACAGCCAATAACCGCAGCCAACACAATCACAACCAACACCATAACCGACAATAGCACAACCACAAACCCAGATTACCTTGCCACCAATCGCAGCTGACCACAACCGATGTCTCACATCACCACCGCCGCTGCTCTATCACCATCCATAACCCCATCAGGACACCATCATCGGTCACCAACAGTGGCGCCGACCCCCCACTGCTGTCGACACAACCATCACCAATACTAACCACATGCAGCCCGGTCATCGGAACCCCATCATCACCATCATGACCATAGCCGCGGTCGTCCTCGACAACCGCGAAAGCCACAGCCGTGACAACCGCAACCGACCCCGCTGCCAGCGATAACCACATATCTGAGCCGCCACCTCCAATAGCCTTCGATACCAACCTCATCGCCCAGCCACGGTCACAGCCAACCACCATCACCACCGGGCCCCTGCGGTCGAGGGTCGCAAGGTCACTGTCGACCGCATCCGCCAACATCTGCAGCCACGACCATCGCGAACCACCACTCCGATATCGACCTGCAACCGCCGCCTTCTTCCTTCGATTCCCGTTGATTTGGCGCGTTCAGGGAGAAATCAAGGTCATTTTTGTGATCAGGGCGTCAAGGGGAGCGAGGATTCATGTATCACTCGCCGGCACTCGCCGGAATCGGCCGCCGATGGCCGGAGGATCGGCTGGAATTCGAAGAAGAAGGGGGGGTAGCGGCTGTGTCCGCCTCTCTCTCTCTCTCTCTTTCTTTCTAATTTTTCCTTTAAAAACCTAAAATGAGAGAATACTTGTTTATATAGTAGGGCTAAGTGAAACGGGTTCGTTAATGGGTCGGACACGCTCGATTAAATTGCTTGTAACGTTAAAATTTGATTCTCGTTAGTTTCCGTTATAGAAAACGTTATAAATATTCTGAGATTAATATTTTTATCGTATTTAGAACATGCCGCAACATTAGACGAGTTTGTAAATTACCGCGTATTTAACACGTTCAGCGGTTTTACGCGTTTTCCTCAAATGAGCGCTTTTATTATTATCTTGATGTCTAAATGCACGTAATTAAGTGTTAGGATGATAGTTTGAGTGTTATCTTCCCATGTTTGTCACGTTAAAACCTTTCCTGACGAATTTTCGGGTTTGACCTGATCGTAACCCGGTTCGCGTCACGGTCGCATTTCGGAACGCATTTAATCCGGACAACGTATCACTCACTAAATTTAATATGTTACGATAATAAATAATGATTGGATGAATATTTATGGAGTTACGAGACTCGGTCGTCATAACAGACGTTAGTTAAATGCCGGTGAAAACCGGTATTCACGTTTCACTTACGAAATTCTGTTGTTTACGCATGATTGATGTAAAATCTTTTAGCAAGCATTATTTATGATATTGTTAAGGTTAACAATGATTTAGATTGGATGACAGACATTTTAAGAATTCCTGATGGAAATCAGACGTTAGTACGGTAATTTGCCGGATTTTACCCGGTATGGGTTCTGAATCTGTTTTCAGTTTGAATCTTTCCATAATTATTTCAAATCATATAAATATTCATTGTTTCATGGTTTCTCATTCAATTAGTTCGTAAACTTGCATTTGGGCCTTAAATGAGCCTTGTTTGTATGTTCGGGCCCTTATTGGGCTTATTGGGCCCAAAAGACTAGTTTCGTTTTGCAAGGTTTCTTTGGTAAGCCCAGATCAATCCGGACCTTTATTGGTTCCTATAATACATTAAGCTTTCTAAATGGGCTAGATTTCATTGGTGTTACAGTAGTGATGGAGTTTCTTTCCTTAGGCTTGTGAGATACCTTATGTTGCTTCCCTTTTAGGCATGCAACACAATGGTCATCACTTGTAAACTCTTTCTTTGGCATTCCAGTTACGAAATCATTCTTAATTAGCTTATTCATGTTCTTAAAGTTTACATGGCACATTCTTTTATGCCAAAGAAAAGACTCATCACTATTGGCTTTAGATAGAAAGCATGAAACTTCTCCTGAGGGAGATGTTTATTGCAAGTCCATCTTATACATGTTCCCTCTCCTGGGGGCTCTGAGCAGGATATGCTCATGAGGAATAATCACCCCAGGCTTGAGAATAATGCACTCATGCTCAGTAAAGAGCATGTTATGACTCTGATCACAAAATTAGGATACACTCAGAAGATTGTACCCAAGCTCCTTTACAAAGTTTACCTTCTCAATGCTGAGCTTACCATTTGTGACTTTGCCCCTTCCAGAAATGTAACCTCCTTCATCTCCTCCAAAAGCAACTAGTCCTCCATCAATCCTTTCAAAGTTCTGGAGTAGTGACCTATTGCCTGTCGTGTGCCTAGAGCAGCCACTATCAATGATCCAGACATTTTTGTTTGTCTTGAGTTGTTCCTACACAAAGAAAATGATTAGTTACATTTGGAAACCCAAGCTTATTGGTCTTGGGCTCATCAAAGGAAGTAGAAGGTAATGAATCAGTAATAGATCCTATAGTTGTGCTCTGAGGATCTCTTGCTGTTGTTGATGGACAACATTCAGTCACTTGGTCTTTCCTTGACTTCCACACCACCTTTGGAAGTTTGGACCTGACCTTCAACACTTTGGAAGCTTTTGAGACTTCGGAAGTTTTGATGAGTGAACCTTCGGAAGATCCTTCTAACACTGCAGCAGACTTCAGTGCTTCGGAAGTATTCCTTTCTTCCAAGACCAAATATTCTTCCGAAGGCAATTTTCCACTTGCCTTCTTCTTTCCTTTGGAGCTTTTGAAGGAAACAGTTTTTCCTTCCGAAGCTAAATTCTTCTTAGATCTCTTGTGACTCTCCTTCTTGGTCACATGAAGAGTACTCTTTGGATTTTATGGACAATCCTTAGCAAGATGAGAGGTACTTTAACACATGACACATTTCATCTTTTTCTTCCCAAGAGTTTTCTTCTGAGAACAAGGCTGACTTTGATCACTTCCCTTCTTCACCTTCATCTTTGCAGATGCTGAGACAGTCCTTTTGGGTTGAGGACTGTTCTTGGAGTTGGATGGTTCAGGCTGTGTAGTAGTGGTACACAATGGATCAGCCTTCTTCTTGATGCTGAGATGATTTGAACATGAACCAGAACTCTTAGTAGAAGAGTTGAGGTTTATGTCTTCAGTCTTAACCATGTCAAATCCTACAGAAATAAAGACTTGTTTCTGCTTAGAGTTAAAAGTGGCCTTGATCTCTTGAGCCCTCCTAGCTTTTCTCTTGCTCTTTATGATCAAGTTCTTTCTCATAGACTTGGTCATCCCAGGCTTCATGTTCTCCTCAAAAGGATAGTGGCCCTTCTTAGAATCCTCATCTTCACTCTTCTCAGAGGAATTCTTCACTACCACTTCTTCATCCTCTTCACTCAAGGGGTCTATATGAGGAAGCTCATCTTCACAAGTTCCACACCTAGGTGATCTTACAGACAAGGTTGTGTGTGGAGGAGCTATCTCACTAGATCCCAGTCCCTGCTTATTTTGATAAAAAAATTTTGCATGCAAGGATGAGGATATGATGTTCTTGAAGATTCTCTTCTTCAAGAACACATTTCTGTACCCTAGCTTTGCTGATCACAAGCTCAGCCTGGCATTCAGTTAACTTAGTTATGAGATCCTTGATCTGAGTCCTGTAATTTGTATGCTCATGTTTTAAAACTAAAATGGTTTTCTCTAAGTCCTCTATCTTTAACTTATAATCATTTCAGCCTTTCTAAAATCAGATTTTAGGATGTTCAAGGACTCAAGATCAGATCTCATCTCTAAGTTATAGGACCTATATCTGTTGATTTTAGCATTACATTCAGCAAAGATGTTCCAATACCTTGGTTTCATCATGGTCAGCCATCAATGCTTGGTTTGGAGATGCATCTTCCACCTGAAAGCTCCAGTCAAAGCCTCTTTCTTCAACAGCAACTACAGCTTGCTGCTTTGGCTTCTCATTCTGGGTAGCTTTATCAGTGTAGTTTGGTCTGGATTGTGCTTGTCCACCATTTGTTCTTGGTGCCTTGCACTCCCTAGCAAAGTGACCCATAACGTTATAGTTGTAACACTTAACTTTGCTTTTATCCAGTCCAAAGTTTCCACTAGTTGTATTGCTAGGAAACTTCCTTCCTGTCCTCTTATAGAACCTCTTGGTTCTGTGAGTGAGAAGAGCCATTTACTGGACTATCTCCATGTACTCCAGGTTATCTGGATGGATACAGTCTAGGTCTTCAAGGGTGAATAGGAAGCTACCATAACTTTCATCAGAAGTCACAAAGGCTTGAGAAGAATCTGTCTCTTGGAATGGACTTCCTTGAGTATAGTTCTCATTTGGTATCTCCGGGAAGGTGATGGAAAGACCCTTTTGTGAGATGTCAGGGTAACATGTGAGATGAGGTTGGGGTTCTATGCTATCCCTTTCAGTCACATGAAGGGCTGAACCCATTTGATTGCTGGACTTACCAGATGAACCTTACATGTTCATCTCCATCTGGTATCCACTGAGAAATCCATACAACTCTATCAGAGTGAAAATATT
The DNA here is from genome assembly GCA_024085815.1 of Flaveria linearis. Taxonomy (NCBI): domain Eukaryota; kingdom Viridiplantae; phylum Streptophyta; class Magnoliopsida; order Asterales; family Asteraceae; genus Flaveria; species Flaveria linearis. The sequence goes on from CM044013.1 coordinate 52,443,638, forward strand.
AAGGTTCACAGTTCTCTTGATTACAACACAATGTTATGTCCATTGCCTAGAAAGAGAGGACATAAACTTCCTTACAATGTCCCTGCTTTCAAGAGTTACTCCAACATCCAATAGGGTATCCATAATCTCAACATACCTGAAGTATTGTTAAGTCATGGTCTCACCTGTTTTGAAGGTGAAATTTTCAAACTGCTGCTTCAGGAGATCCTTCTTGTTCTCCTTGGCTTCAGTAAAACCCTCATACATTAGTGTCAATGCATCCCACAGCTGCTTAGATGTTTTTCATTTCTTGAAACCTCTATATATAGAGTTTGGAAGAGCAGTCTGAAGGGCTGTCATGGCTTTTTGATCAATTTCTACTCTCTTCCTATCTTCTTCTGAGTAGTCAGCCACATCCTTGGGAATCATATCACCTCCAGCAGCAGCTGAAGGAGTTTTTGGTATGTAAGGTCCAGAGACAACAGATTCCCACATTCTTGAGTCTTGACACTTGATGAAACCTTCCATTCTTCAGCACCAAGTGTTAAAGTCATCAAGAGTGATCAGTGGGGACTTTGTCATGGTTCCAGTTTCCATATCAGCTTTAGAGATAGCTGCCATTTGAAGGGTTAAGTATTTTATGTGTGTGAGGGATCTTAAGATGATGAGATCTTATATCAAGAGCCCGAGAAGCTCTGATACCAATTGCAGGACCGGGCGAAGGGTTTATGCACTTTACAACACAACAACACAAAGAGGAGAGTGTGTACTTAACAATTCAAATAGGGAACTGGTAAACTGAGTTTAGAGAACTAAGAAACACAAGTGTAAATGAGACAGAAACTAGAACAACACACAAGCAATTGGTCTTCAAGGTTGATGTATGTTGATCTCTAGTTCCTTATAAATGGTTTACGAAGTTCTACTCAACTTACTAAGTTACAAGGACCAAAAAATACTTATACTACAACCTACAACGGGCCATACTTTGAAGGCCAGCTGGATACATGATCTAGACAACAAAATCCATGTATAGTCAAAAGGCAGATTGCCTTTTGACTAGTGACTATGACATGTCATAGCTCATATCCTAATATATTACAAAAAGGATAAAGTACATAAAGTGGAAAGTTACAGACTCAAGACCTCAATGTACAATTTACCAAAAGCATGGACCTTTTCACCAACTCATGAAAGGTTGGTGACTTATCAGAGTGGCAGCGGAAAGTGGTTTAGCTTTAGGTAAAAAGTACATCAGATAAAGCATGTAATATAAAAGTCTTCGAAAGAAATCTGTCTTCAATGGTTGGCTTCGGAAGACTTTATCCTTAAAGCTTCGGAAGACTTCATCTTTTGGCTTCGGAAGATATTGGTCTTGGCTTCGGAAGATTTCACACTTAGAATAATTTCTAACGCAGTATGAAACTTCCGAAGCATTCTGTCACACCCTCGCTGATAACGGAAACACGGGGATGCGAGCTAGATGGGATCGTCATAACACATGGTTAACAATAGAGATGGAATATAGATATGATGACAAGCATGCCATGACGACACCCGTACACAAATGGAGACTTGTGTCGTGTTCAGTCAATGTTCACGATAGCATAGTCATAAGCATAATATCAAATAATCATATAAACATATAGATTGACATTGTTTAGTTTCCCACAACCCGGGAACAATTGTTTAAAAGAATGTTATTTGTTAAGTGGGCTGCAACAATGTACAAAAGAATTGTTCATTATCTATGTTCAGCCTCAAAAATATGCTTCCTAGGGTCTCCACTAAAAGGCAACACTCCTAGTACTTCAATTACCCTGATTACCTGAAAAGAAATGCTCAAAACGGTCAACATGATTGTTGGTGAGATTCGCAGGTTTTAAGTATGAAAAGATGATGAGATGAAAACTGTAAGTAGGTTTATTAAGAACTACCGCAACTACACTTATGTATAGGCGGATTTACCAGTTATAAATAGCTATAGCCAAGCCTATTCATCGGTTCCTCACGGGAATTGATGGCTGTAAGGAAAACATTTCCAAGGTGTAAATAGTTTAAAAATGACGTAGCAAGATCCACAAAGCGCATACGTTTAGTTTACAACCAAACCAATCCTTAGGTCCCATTACCGGAACTAATGGTTATATTGAAAGATTTTCCATTGTTTAACAAGTTTAAAATGATGTAGCATGATCCACAAAGCGCATACGTTTAGTTTATATGACGTAGCAAGATCCACAAAGCGCATACGTATAGGTTACAACCAAACCAATCCTTAGGTCCCACTACTGGAACTAATGGTTGTTTTAAAGGGCAAAGATGTAGCAAGATCCACAAAGCGCATACATTTAGTTTACAACCAAACCAATCTTTAGGTCCCATTACTGGAACTAATGGTTGTATTGAAGGGCAAAGATGTAGCAAGATCCACAAAGTGCATACATTTAGTTTACAACCAAACCAATCCTTAGGTCCCATTACTGGAACTAATGGTTGTATTGAAGGGCAATGACGTAGCAAGATCCACAAAGCGCATACGTATAGGTTACAACCAAACCAATCCTTTGAAAGGATCTCAGCCTCTAGTTTGATCAATTACGTTGTATTCGCAGCGGATTTAGCAGGAGAATTAAACAGATAAGCAAGAACACAAATGATTTTGCATGTAACAGTAAAATTATAGAGAGAGAGAACAATTCTATAAAAAGGTGTTTTCTACTGAATCACACGCTTTGGCGAGGATTACAATTAGGTCATCTCTTTTTATAGGAGAAATGACGTATGCTGATGTCACTTGATAGTGACATCAAACGGTTATTAACCAACTACTGAAAGAACACTAAACTACTGAAGATGTCAGACAGCTGACATCTTCTTACAAAATGCTAAGTGTTCTAACTTATTACAAACTACTGAAGAAAAGAAACTATTGAAAGTATTACAACGACTGAAGAACAAGCTTTTCAGTCGTTTACAACTACTGAACTATAACAGCTGAAGAACAAACTCTTCAGCTATTGTACAAACTACTGAAAAGAGAAAATACAAACTACTGTTAAAGAAAAACCATCACAGCAACTGAAGACAACTTCTTCAGCTGTTGTGACAAACTCTGAAGCTTCAGCACTTGGTCTTCAGATTTTGATCTTCAGATGTTTCATCAGCTGATGACTTCAGTAGTTGTCATCAGCTGATGTCTTCAGTCTTTGTCTTCAGACTTTGTGCATCAGTTGTTGATATTCAGTTCTTCAGCTTTTGATCTTCAGCACTTGACTTCAGTACTTGGGATCTTCAGCTGTTGTTCTTTAGATCTTTGATCTTCAGCTGTTGAAGTCTTCAGTCTTTGTTAAACTGTTGATGAAGCTTTCAGCAGTTGTTGTGATGTTTTGTGGGACTTAGAGGTTTTTCTGATCTGGCTCATTGGGTCTTTTGGTCCAACAATCTCCCCCTGAACCAATACAGCCAAAACCTCTAAGCAATTTATTGTCCCACTTATTGATGGCAGGAAGATTGGTCTTTTTCCTTCTTGATCAGATTAGAAGATGACCCAATTAAGCACTAGCTTAGGAAGAGGTCTTAAGAATTTGTTTGGCATAGTATGGATGGGAACTCTGTTTTGGGGAACTGGACACAGAGTTGTTGTCCCATCCATAAGACCTACTTCCCAACTATGAGCCTGTAGGATTCTCTGGTGTAGGCCTCTAAAAACATCACTTGTTCCTCCATGGTAAGTACTTCTGCCTCACCATCAAAGAATCCTTCAGGCCCATAGAGCTCTGAGATGTATTTGGCCTGTTTACCACTTTTGAGCTCCACAGTTGTTATGGCCCTATAGGCGAATTCATCTGGGTGATTACCCTCTAAGAACAACTGGACTCATTTCTCTGAAGTTTCTCAAACCTCTTGTAGACTAACCCCTTTTTAACAACCCTGTTCTCCAACATGTTTTGTGGTGGGAGGTTAGCCTGATAGGTTTTCTTGAAATCTTCTATGATCTCCCAGGGTGATATTACAATGGCCAAGGAGATCTCTTCACCTATGATCCTTTTCACTTGTCCATTGTATCTCTGTGGTATGTCTTTCTTCATAATTCTATGAGACACCCTGGGATCAGGCCAAATACTCACTTTGTCCTTTTGAAATTTGAATGTATGCCTTAAAGTGAATAATCTCAGAGCTTGTTTCCTCATATTTATGATTGATGAGGAAGCAGTATAGGCTTTATCTACTCTTTTCAATAGCTCCTCATCATGTAGCCTATGCTGTCTTCTTCAAGCTTAACCTTCACAGCTTCCATCTGTGAGGCAGGAGTGATGGGAGTGATGGGTAAAGTTCTGGGTTTCGGCAAAGATAAGACTGCAGAGAGAGGCAGCCTATCTTCTTCCTCATCATCCTCTTCTTCTTCTTCTTGTAGCCTCAGCACCCTTCTCTTCCTCTTCAAGGGTGCATCATCGGCTATGGGTTTTGATGGAGAAGGGGTTGGTTTTGTGGGTTGTGTTTGGGTTTGTGTTGGTGTGGGAGATTGGGCAGGCTTTGCTAGCAGTCTGGATATGAGTGAAGGTTTGGTTTGGTTTGCTAGCAAAATCCTATTCCCAGCACCGGTTTTAGAAAGGGCTTCTATGACCAGTCCCTTGGTGAATTCCCCAGCCGAACAGATCTTGGTGTCTATAGCCAAGATACTGTCCCTGGTCCATGACTTAATATCTAGGACTGGTCTCCCCAAGTACTTCAAAATAAACCTAGTCATAGCCTCAAGTCTCTCTCTTTCCTCTTGGCTATAACTGGTCCATCGGTATTCTATTTCCTTCATTTCCAACTTCCTAATTTCCTGATCTAGCATGGCAGTGTCTGTGTCAAAGCCTTGCCTGAACAGCTGATCAATGATAGAGTCCATTGATCGGCTATGCTCAGCATCAGCCTCCTTGACTAGGACTGCTAGATCAGTCTCCTTTATCACCTTCTCTCCATCCTTCTCACCTTTCTTCTTTTTATAAGTGACACTGAAATCTTTTGGATTTCAGCCACTTTTATCTGTTCAGCTCTCTCCTCCCTCTCCTTCTCCTTCCCGTTCACCCTCTCGGTCTCCTCACCCACATCCCTCTCTTTTACCACCTCTTCCACCACTTCTTGCTCCTCCTCTACCCTCTTCCTCTTTGCTTTCACTGATGTCTCCCCCTTTTTGGGTGCATTGGTTAGGGTTTGACGATCAGAAAGCGCCTTAGCTACAACAACCTCCACTAAGGGTTGTATTTGTGAGGGAAGCCTCTCATCAAGGATTTTCATCACAATGTCTGTGATTATTGGTGTGATGAGAGGCAGGAAATTTTGAAGGATAGCAACTAATTGCTCAGGAGGGTTCTATTCCTGAGAACTAGTGCCAGAAGCAGTGGCTGGTGGCTGAGTTTGTGGGAGTGGCGGAGTATATGGGAGACCTTCAGGTGAAGGTGCCATCTGTGGGTGTATGGTGGCAGATGGACTTTGTTCCTGAGATATTTTGGCAAGCAGCTCTTTAAATCTGCTTACCTCATCCTCTAGGATGGTGTTTTGTGTAACTACATCATAGAAGAAGCACAAGTCATCATCAGTTCGCACTGAATCAGCTGACCTCCTGACTATGTCAGGATGTACATGCACTGAGTATGGCTCAGTAGTTGCATGTGCCCCTTTGTCTTGGTTCTGGGGACTTCCAGCCTCCGGATTGGATCCATCATCGGCAGTTGCCTCTGGTGAGGTCTTATTGATGTTACAAGTTTCTTCCTGCTCATATGCTGATGCAGGGGAAGTGGCAGCCTCACCAGAATATCCTATCTCCTTTGCCACACTTGGAAATGAGACCTGGGATTCTCTGTGTTGTGGGCTCCCATCAACACTTGTGTCCACCCTCTCTTCGATTGGAGTTTGCCCAGTTAAGATTGGTTTCTAGGGAGAGGGTGGAGTGTTAAGATGGGTCAACACTTCTGCAATAATTAATGTAGGGCTTTTAGGAGCGGTTGCAGTAGGAGATGGGGTAGAAGCAGGATGCACATGGGGAGAAGTGTGTGTTTCAATGGGAACCTCCTCAATTGAGAAAGGTTCCAGATGTGTGGCAGCCCCAGAAATGATTGCATCAGGCTCCTGTAAAGAGGAAGCCTGTGTGGTTGTGGTAGGTGGAGTCGTGGTGATTGCTAGGAGAATCTGGCCAGCAGTCACTTCCTGCGTTTGTTGTGCAGGGGCATCCTCAGGGGACTCATCTCCCTGAGTAGCCTTTTTGGGCTTCTTTTTGGGTTTGGGCTTGGTGGGGACTTTAGACTTGGAGGTGGAGGCTGTGGGTTCCAGCTGCGTTGGTTTTCGCAGCTTGGCAGCCTTTTTGAGTGTCTGGTCGTTGTTATGCCTGGAGTATACCTCAGCTAAAACAGCCATGGCAGGGACTCCAGTGCCAACTAGTCCCTCAGTGTTAAACTGGCTCTCTATCATGGCCATAATGAACCGAGGATATAAATTCATCAGTTAGCAAAAGGTTTTGAGGCCATGTCTTTGAGTTCCAAAAATAATATTTCAGTAAAATTTAATGGCTGTTTCTCAAATATAGAGTACAATACCTGTTGCCACCTTCTGGACATTTGGTCCCATGAGGATGTCTTTGGGGCCAGACAAACATTCACCATATGGAAGATGAGTTGTTGTGGATCAGGGAAATGTTTCTTCAGCAAGGTGGAAGCAGAGAGGTCACCCTGATAATCATGAGCGGTGAAGGAGAGATCAAGGTTCCCTTTGGGGTAGGCAGTTGGGAATGTGACATCCTCTAGCTTTAGGGTTTGTCGGATAATAGCTGGAGTGATGACCACTTGATGGTTGTTCACGGATGACTGGAGAGAGACCTCGCCGTCATTCTCTCCGGTTTGAACAGTGACGTTCATCCAGAACTCTGATAGGGAATTGGCATGAATGATCGGATTTAAGAGGAAGGCCGTTTGGTATGGTGAGTTTGTCATCAGATCAATGGCATTGTGAAATTTTGACCAGAGGGCGATTTAGTAAGGTATGCGACACAGTTGTGTCGAGGTTTGAGTTGCATGGTCGCCATTAATGGTGTATGGGAAGTTTCAGAGTTTTTGAAATTTTAGGTCAAAGTGAGAATGTAAAAGTCTGAAGGTTGGGTTGGTATTTATAGGCTAAAAGAAAACGACTGAAGGTTGTGGTGTTAGTCATCAGTTGTTAAAACTACTGATGACGTGGTTTTAACCTTCAGTAGTTGTAACATCTGAGGACTTGGTGTTAGTCTTCACTAGTTGAAACTACTGAGACCTTGGTTTTGTCCTTCATATGTTGTAAACGGCTGAAGACTTGTTGTTAGGCTTCAGTAGTTATAAGCTATTGAAGACATGGTTTTCATCTTTAGATGTTGTAACAACTGAAGACTTGGTGTTAGTCTTCAGTGGTTGGAAACTACTGACATCAATAGTTATGAACTACTGAAGACATGGTTTTGCTTCAGTTGTTGTAAACAACTGAGGACTTGGTGTTAGTCATCAGTAGTTATGAAACTACTGAAGACATGGTTTTGTCCTTCAATTGTTTGGGTATGAAACAGCAGATGTAGGTATCGGCTGAAGAGTAAAGTTACTCATCAGCTGTTTCCGTCAATTCAGTTGTTTCATTCTGACCTCCACATTTACTCATCAGCTCTTTGGCTGACTTTCAGATGTTTCATTGACCCTTCAGCTCTTGTGAATATTTTATTCATCAGCTCTTGTGATCAGATGTTCATAAGTGCTGATAAATTAGTCTTCAGAGCTGGGGAACAAATTGTCTTCAGTACTTATGTGTAAGATTACACATCAGTACTTGTGAACAGAATTTGTTCTTCAGTACTTATTTGTTTGAAAGTTATACATCAGTAGTTATAACCACATCAGTAGTTGTAACTATATCAGTTGTTTTCAACAAATAATGTACTTCAGTACTTTGAAGCAATTTAGTCTTCAGTAGTTATGAAAAATGCTGAAGACCAACTTACTCATCAGTACTTATTTTTGACTTTTGCATACTAATGCTCATCAGTACTTGTGAGCTGAGAGCAGCAGTATTAGTCAAATTATTCTAGCTGCAGCATACCAAGCCTTAGTACCAGATTTTGAAATGTGGCACTATCTAAAGGCATAGTAAAGATGTCTGCAAGCTCGTCAGCACTAGGCACAAACTTTGGATCAATCAGACCTTTTTCATAGCAATCCCTAATAAAATGATGTCTGATCTCAATATGTTTGGTCCTAGAGTGCTGGACTGGATTTTTAACAATGCAAAGAGCTGAAGCACTATCCATTAATAATGGAGTCTTAGTCTCTGTAATGCCATAATCCAAAAGTTGGTTCTGAAGCCAAAGTACCTGAGATGTACAACTTGCAGCAGCAATGTACTCAGCTTCAGCAGTGGATGTAGCAATTGACGTTTGTTTCTTACTCTGCCAAGAAACTAAACAATTGCCTAGGAATTGGCAACCACCAGAAGTGGATTTTCTGGTGACTTTACATCCTGCATAGTCACTATCAGAGAAAGCAACTAATTTTCAAGAATGCCCAGTTGAATACCAAAGACCTAGTGATTGGGTACCTTGCAGATATCTAAAGATCCTTTTGACTGCAATCAAATGGGATTCTTTAGGTGCAGCCTGAAATCTAGCACAGGCACATGTTGCAAACATGATATCTGGTCTAGAAGCTGTAAGGTACATCAAGGATCCAATCATACATATGTAAAGGGATTCATCAACCGCTTTACCTTTCTGATTCACATCCAGTTGTGTGGTGCTGCTCATGGGAGTAGAACAGGGCTTACAGTTTTGTTAATCAAACTTATTCAACAAATCCTTTGTATACTTGGACTGATGAATGAAGGTTCCATCAGCCCTTTGTTTGATTTGTAACCCTAGAAAGAACTGTAATTCTCCCATAGCACTCATTTCAAACTTTTGCTTCATGAGCTAAGTGAATTCATCACACAACTGGGGATCAGAGGATGCAAAAATTATATCATCTACATAAATTTAAACAAGGAGCTTATGCTGTCCCACATTCTTAATAAATAAAGTTTTATCAATGGTGCCTCTAGTGAACTTATTTTCTAGAAGAAAAGTTGATAATGTCTCATACCAGGCTCTAGGAGCTTGTTTCAGCCCATAAAGAGCCTTATCAAGCTTATACACCCAATCAGGATGTTTATTGTCCTTAAAGCCTGGTGGTTGACACACATAAACTTCCTCTTTTATTTTACCATATAGATTTGCACTCTTGACATCCATTTGATAAACTTTAAGACTGTGAAAGGCAGCATAAGCTAAGAACAATCTAATTGCCTCCAGTCTGGCTACAGGGGCGAAGGTTTCATCATAATCGATGACTTCCTCTTGTGCAAACCCCTGTACAACCAGCCTGGCCTTGTTCTTGACAATTTGGCCCTTTTCATCAGTTTTGTTCCTAAACACCCATTTAGTGCCTATTTCACACTTACCTTGGGGTAAAGGAACAAACTCCCACACTTGCTATTTTCTGAACTGAAGAAGCTCAAGCTGCATTGCTTCAACTCATCCATTGTCTCTTAAGGAAACATGATAATTCTTTGGCTCTTGCTGACTGATGAAGAGAGCATAGAAGCAGAAGTTGGACAATTGACTCTGGTTGAAACTCCAGCATTGATATCACCCATGATCTGAGACATTGGGTGATTCTTCAGCTCTTGATAGACTATAAGATCAATGCAAGTGTTTGTAGGACCTTCAGCAGCAACAGGTGGTGATGAAGATTCTTGAAACCATGTAGGAGATGGCAGCTCAAATGTTGTAGAGCATGCAGAAATCTTATCAGCATTTGTTGTGGATGGAGCTGCTAAAGCCACAGGAGCATCAGGTTTAGTTGACTCAGGCAGGTTGTCACTAAACCTAAAAAGGTGAGTACTGGCATTTTCATCATCAGTACCACCAGGTGGAGAACTGTTGACAGGAACAACAGCTGGAGGTTGATAAAGAAAATATTGCAGTATGTCCAGATCAAATAACTCCACAGGGTTTTGTGTAATCTTGTCCTTTGGAGATTCATTGAACTTCACATGCAGAGTCTCTTCAACCATCTTTGTCCTACAGTTGAAAACTCTTTATGCCTTGCAAGTTGATGAATAACCAACAAAATACCCTGCATCCACCTTTGACGCAAACTTCTGGAGTGGATCTCTTGTGTTGAGAATGAAGCATGGACACCTAAAGGCTTTGAAGAAGGAAATCGAAGGAGCCAAATGATGAAGTACTTCATAAGGAGTCTTCATCAACCTCCGATGCACTAATACTCTATTCTGTACATAGCAAGCTGTATTAACAGCTTCAGCCCAAAAGGTCAATGGCAATCCTGAGTCAGCCAGCATTGACCTTGCAGCTTCAATGAGAGTCATGTTCTTTCTCTCCACCACTCCATTTTGTTCAGGAGTTCTTGGAATGCTGAACTGCCTTTTGATTCCCTTTGACAAATAAAAGTCATCAAGTGTGTGATTCCTAAACTCTGTGCCATTGTCACTTCTCACACACTTGACTGGAAGGGAATACTGCTTCTTCACATATAACACAAAGTTCATTATAGCTTTTGTAGCTTCATCTTTGGAGTGCAAGAAGAAAGTCCATACATATCTGGAGTAATCATCCACAATTACCAGACAGTATTTCTTCTTTGCCATGCTCATTACCCTAACAGGACCAAAGAGATCCATGTGCAATAGTTGCAAGCAGGCAGTGGACTTAGGCTCTTCTATTGGAGGGAATGAGACTTTGTGTTGTTTTCCTTTTAAACAAGCAGTGCAGTTGTCTTCACATTTGAATTCCTTCAAAGGAAACCCTATTACTAATCCATGGCTTATCAGCTGATTCATGTTTTTGAGATTAACATGCCCCAGTCTTCTATGCCATAGAGTAGATTCTTGAGGAAAGGCCTTGGAGAATAGGCAAGGATCGCCTTTTAGATCAATTTTCTTGGAAAGATCTAAGGCATATACTCTTCCTGTCCTATTGGCCTTCAGGAGAGTATATTCATCCAACACCTTGTCAATTAAACTCAGAACTTTGGATGACAGAATCCGACAGTTCTGGCTTGTGAAAAGGGCAACATGGCCTTTATCACACATTTGACTGACACTCAAGAGATTGTACTTGAGATTCTCCACATGGTTGACATCATCAAACCTTATTTTCCCATTGGAAACAAAGCCTTTTCCGATGATGTAACCTTTTGCATCATTGCCAAAGGAAACAAATCCCTTCTTTCCTTGAGAGTAGTCATTAAGAAGGGAGCTGCTCCCTATCATGTGCATGGATCCTCCACTGTCTACATACCAGATGCTTCTATGGCATGTTGAAGAACCCTGCAATCATCATAACAGATTAGTTAGTTTTGGAGACCCAAACTTTTTTGATTTTGGGTCTGTTCTCATCAACAGATGTAACACTAACAGGTTTGTTATGTGTGACAGTCTGAGGTGAAGGAGATGGTGTAGAAGAGGAACCCTTTGGCTTGGATTTCCTTTTCTGTGGTTTCAACACAGGAGCATCTAATTGGTTGACTCTTCCCATTAGATGTTGAAGCATCATCACAAGTTGTGTCTGACTTTGTGATAAAGCTTTCAGCTCCTCAGACACACCAGTGCTTGCTGGTGATGGATTCCTGTGTTGCACCATCTTCTTTTGAGCAACCTCAGCTGCTGCCTGATTAACCCCATCCTTCTTTTTGGATTTCTTCTTTGACTTTGGGGTTTCAGATTTTGATGTTGCTGATACAAACTTGGACTCAAACTCATTTTTCATTTCATTCATTTTCTCTTTAATTTTCTCTTTTTGTTTGAGTTTGGATCCCCTTTTGTACCAGCAATCATCAGTAAGATGATTGAACAAGCCATATATTTCACATGGCTTCTTCTTCATCTTATGTTGATCATCTACTAAAGAAGATGAAACTGCTGAAGACTTGTTCTTCAGCTGTTTGCTGTCAGTACTTGTAGTTTTCTTCTTTGCAGTACTTGCTTTCCTGACATCCTCTTTAGTAGTCTTCAAACCCTTTCTACTGACAGTTTTCTTTTCTTCAGTACTGATAGTAGTTGGGGTTTGAACTTCAGGTGTTATCACTTGCTCTCCAGTACTTTCAGTACTTCTAGAGACAACACCTGAGTTGATCAACTTTTTGATCATGTGACATTCAACATTTGAACCATCAATGTTTTAGCATCAGCTGATTGGTTCTGTGAGAAATGAATGCTGACTTCTACTTCTGATGATGTTGTATCAGATAGTAGGTCACATCATGAGAAGGATTGGTTATTGCCCTCTCCATCATATTCAACTTCTGCTCTGGAAGTATAATCTGTTGGAGGAGCAGTATGATTATTACCAATTCCAAACTTCACATTGGAAGCTGATTGCTTACTCAAAAGCATTTCAAAACCCTTGCAGAATTGTACCCATCGATCACACTCTACTTGGGTAGCTGCAAGTGTTTCCTTGAGGTCTCTGTACTTCTCCAGAAGTACCTCTTCCCTAGCCTCATCCTCTTTGATTTGTCATTTAAACTTATAAATCTCATCATTTTTATCATTAATCACAGCCTCAAATTCAGCTTTTCTTTTGGAAATGGTTTGCTCTAGCTCAAAGTTTTTATCAATTAAGGCCATATTTGCCTCTCTAATAGAAGCAAATGCTGCGATGCATGAATCAGAACAAAGCTTGGCTTTAGCCTCAGAAGATACCTGTAATGAAGCATTAGAGGATGACCCATCAGCAGAATCCAGGGCCATAAGAGCAAGGTTCCCAAAAGGATGATCACCACCATGTTGACTAGCACCAGGAAACAGTTGTTCATGACCAGATATATCATCTGGTAAACTGCTCCAGTCAACAACTCATGGGGTGAAGAAGCTATGTTGTTGAGGTTGGGTTTGATGATGAGATGAAGAAGGTTGAGGAACAGGGAGTGCATGTGGTTGCTGAGCAGTGGGTGCTTGAACTTGACTTGACTGAGGCATGTAGTAGCAGGGATATGGGTATGGGATATGACCCTGAGGCACAAAGTATGCAGGTGATGCCTGAGCTGGTGATGGATGACCAGAACTGGAGGAATGTTGCCCTCTGTGCTGTGAGCTATTGCTTGGAAAAGTCATAAAGGGTGCAGAGGAGTTAGATCCAGATGATCTACACTCTCTAGCAAAGTGTCCAAGCCTATGGCACTTGTGACACCTCAACTTGCTCTTGTCAAAACCAACTTTGGTTTTGCCAGAGAGACCAGGAAATTTCCTGCCAGTTCTCTTGTAGAACTTTTGAGATCTGATATTTATCATTGCCATTTGACTCAAAATATCCATCTCTTCCAGATCATCATCTGGAATGCCCTTTAAGTCCTCCATCAGAAAGCACAGGTTATCACTGCTACCTCCTGATCTACTATCAACACCAACAAAAACATGTTCAGAATTGGTAGAGAAATCAATATGCTCATCATAAGAACTCTCTGATGCAGCATATTCTGACTCTTGACCTATCAGTGCAGTATTGCCTGATACAAAGTCATCAGTGAGCTTGCCAGAGGTGGACAACTTCCTTTTCTGCTCTATCTCTCTCTCAAATGTAAGCAGTTTCCCATGAAGTTGGGTGAGAGATAGAGTATCCAGATTTGCACTGGAGCGTAAGATAATGTATAAGTGTCCCATCTCTCAGGCAGGGATCTGAGGAAACGGTTGTTCATCTGACTATTGGAATAATCTTGTTTAACCATTTTCAGCTCAGAAATAAGACAAGAGAATCGCTCAAACTGTTGAGTCAGTGTCTCACCCTTCCTATGAGAGAATGTCTCATATTGTTGGGCGAGGATTTCCCTAGTGTTTGCTAAGACCTCATTGGTTCCTCCGAATTGTTCCTTCAGAGCAATCCAGAGATCATGAGCAGTTTCATGATGCAAAAGCCCTGAATAAATTTCATTTGGAATTGCCATAGCCAGAATTCCATGGGCTTTAGCATCAATTTCGAACAGCTTAAGATCTTCGTCCGAATATTATTCAGGTTTCTTTGGAACCTTCTCATTTGATTCAGGAACGCTCACCATAGGCATGTGTGGTCCATGTACCACTGACTTCCAACAACCAAAACTATTTACAGACAAGTGATGGAGCATACGACGTTGCCATATATTATACTCGTTCCTCACAAGCATCAGAGGCTTTGTTAAGGAACCAGTATTGTGAGGATCATTAGTTGGTGTCGCCATTTCTGATTTCAAGTAAATTCAAGGTAAACAAAACAAATCTAGCTCAAAAACCACGAGAGCCTCAAGTTTAATGGCCAGAAGCAGCAGAAACTCATCTCTATAACTAATTCTTGAAAATTGCTAATTCGATCAAACGTAGATGGCAATAGAGCAGTTTCAATGATCAATAGTTAAATCGATCAATGATTAACCTGCTCTGATACCATTTGAAAGGATCTCAGCCTTTAGTTTGATCAATTAGGTTGTATTCGCAGCGGATTTAGCACGAGAATTAAACAGATTAGCGAGAACACAAATGATTTTGCTTGTAATAGTAAAATTATAGAGAGAGAGAACAATTCTGCAAAAAGGTGTTTTCTATTTAATCACACGCTTCGGCGAGGATTACAATTAGGTCATATCTTTTTATAGGAGAAATGACGTATGCTGATGTCACTTGATAGTGACATCAAACGGTTATTAACCGACTACTGAAAGAACACTAAACTACTGAAGATGTCAAACAACTGACATCATCTTACAAAATGCTAAGTGTTCTAACTTATTACAAACTACTGAAGAAAAGAAACTACTGAAAGTATTACAACGAGTGAAGAACAAACTCTTCAGTCATTTACAACTACTGAACTATAACAGCTGAAGAACAAACTCTTCAGCTGTTGTACAAACTACTGAAAAGAAAAAATACAAACTACTGATAGAGAAAAACCATCACAACAACTGAAGACAACTTCTTCAGCTATTGTGACAAACTCTGAAGCTTCAGCACTTGGTCTTCAGACTTTGATCTTCAAATGTTTCATCAGCTGATGACTTCAGTAGTTGTCATCAGCTGATGTCTTCAGTCTTTGTCTTCAAACTTTGTGCATCAGTTGTTGATCTTCAGTTCTTCAGTTCTTCAGCTTTTGATCTTCAGCACTTGACTTCAGTACTTGGGATCTTCAGTTGTTGTTCTTCAGATCTTTGATCTTCTGCTGTTGAAGTCTTCAGTCTTTGTCAAACTGCTGATGAAGCTTTCAACAGTTATTGTGATGTCTTGTGGGACTTAGAGGTTTTTCTGATCTGGCTCATTGGTTCTTTTGGTCCAACATCCTTAGGTCCCATTACCGGGATTAATGGTGGTAATGGATGCTCGGCAAGAAGAACCACAAAGTGGACCCACAAAGAAGAACCACACCGCCGAGAGCATCCAAGGTCAATAGCATTCACAAGTAACATCACACAACACATAGCATCAAGTAAAAACACATAGTAATGTAAAACCATCAAGTAACATACAAGGGGTAACATATCATAGAGTCAAGTTCCAACAATCCATGTCTCAGTCAATCGGGATCATCGCGTAGCCCAGTTTAAGCACATTCTTAGTATACCAGGGATGCTTATATATAGGGTTCCCCGCAGCGTTCCCACCACATCCGCGATACGCCTAGAATGATGCCTAAACCAGTTACGTGACATCCGTTTATCCTTAGCATCAATCAACATGTTAAGCAAGTTAAGATACTCATCAAGTAGTGGCAATCTTCCATAAGTGAGGATGCTTGAAATCAAGTTAAATAAGCAAGCATTCTTTTCCCCCAAGTTTGAAAATGTATAAAAGTTATACAAGCGTAAAAAGGGGCCACGAAACTCATAGAATAGATGATAAGTACGATGAAATATTCCCAACAGTAGAATGCTATGAACAGTCAACACCTATTGACAGTTACTGACAAGCATTAATAATGAGCAATAAGCATAGGTGATGTTCAATAGGTTCGGGCAGTTTCGGTTCGGTCGTGGGTAACACTTGCACGCAACACACACAACACACAGGGAAAACTTCACACATCATGATTCCATTCGCACGACAAAACCAGACGCACGACTGGACACTCCATTCGCATGAATCAACTTTCAGTCATGCGAATCAGCTTCATTCGCACGACTGAACTCCCATTCGTGCGACTAAGCACTCAGTCATTCCACACAGCACCCACTCGCACGACCCAGCCTTCCATTCGCATGATTTAACCCTCAGTCGTACGAATCAGCTTCATTCGTACGACTGAGTCTTCATTCGTATGAATGGATCTTAAGTCGTGCGACACACACAGTCGTACACAATCACCTGCATGGGCTCAATCGCACTCACCCATACGCACGGACTCAGTCGCACGACTCGCCCTAGTCGCACCACTCAGTCGTGCGATAGGCTCAGACGCATGGACTCAGTCGCACGACTCACCCAGTCGCATGACTCAGTCGCATGACAGACCCAGTCACCTGAACAGTAAGTTCGCAACTGCTGAAGTGCAGAGCAGCGTCCAGCTGCTCCAAGCACTCGTTTTACACTCCAAGAACTTCCAGAACCCATATCCTAACATGTCTAAGTAAGAAACACACACTGGAATGCAACACACAAGCCCACACGACCTCATGTACTCGGATGAACCCAAACACCCGAAACCCTAGAGAACGCAGAAGTTAAATCGAGCAAGAAACGGGTCAAACAAGGTTATCTACCTGCTAGGAGAGAGTATTCACGATGATAACCAAGATTTGACGGTGAAAACGCAACAAACGTGACGGTGCTAGACTGAGAGAAAATGGAGAAGAAGAAGAAGAAAAGTGAAGGAGATGGAGAAGAAGAGGCTGGGAATGGGGTTTTTATACCCATCCCAAGTTTGCAAAATGACAGGTATAGTCCCTGCACCTTGCCCCCGAGTCCCCAAACTTGTTTCGGTTGATAACGACATAAACACGTGTGTTATATTAATTATAGGGAAGTATTTAATGTCGTTTATATCTCGAATATGTTATTAATGATATTTATAATATATAACATAATATAGTTAGTGATGTCGGTGGTGATACCCGTAAGCGTTTTGGGCGAATAATGGTATCACGACTGTAAAAGAAAACCATACACGTATGATGTCCTCAGTAATATAATCTAAGATGATGAAAAATGAACGCTCTAAGGGTAGTTAACGAAGTTTTCACGTTAAATGACGGACCTTGAAGTGACGAATGTCACACATTCCACTTCAGTACACTTGTGCATGCATGCAGGAGAGACTTTGTGTGTTTGGGTTGCATCAGCCTTACTAATAACCTTACATCTTGAAAACTATTTCTTATGATTTGTTTACATAGTATATTATTATTAACTTTTAGGGGATTCTGCTTCATCATTTTAAGGGTAACTTAGAGAGTTAAAGAGAGAACGCTTGTCTTGAGTGACTTGTATCGATCCAGCAAAACTGATATGGGAACATGAGACTCCTAAGGTATCATTACCTGGTGTGTTTAGGTTACTACACACACAATTGGATAAGCTAATACTTACTCGTACATTGAGATAAAAGCTTAATAGTTGAATAAGAGCTTTAGTTCATCACAACATGTGTCTTCTTTTCAAAGCTAAGCCTACCCGCATATCAGATAAGTCATGTCATTTAAATTTTAGAAATAAGCACATTGAATAATATAACGACTGTAATTATATCATCTCCCAAGTATAAATCATATACTTCAATAGAGTAACTTGTTTTTGTAATTTTTGTATTATTTGAATGTTTTTGTTAATTTTAGTTTTTATTCAAGGTTAATCATGCCAATTGATTGAACTAAGAATTCAAACCGACTAGGGTCAAATGCGTTAGTGAATAAATCAGCTAATTGATTGTCCGTATGGACCTGTATCAATTTGATTAACCCCTTTTCAGCACAGTCTCTCAAAAATGATATCTAATTTCAATGTGTTTTGTTTTTGAGTGCTAAACTAGATTATTTGTTATAAACATTGCTGCTGTGTTGTCAATGTGTATTGGTGTGTGCAAGAAGTTAAAACCATATTCAAGCATCTGGTTTTGAATCCAGAGAACTTGAGAACAACAAGGTGATGCTGCTATGTACTCAGCTTCTGCTGTTGAAACATACATATTTGTCTACTTCTTACACTGCCAGGAGACCAGCCCGGGACCAAGAAACTGACAACCTCCAGAACTGGACTTCCTATTGAAGTTGCATCCCCCGTAGTCACTATCTAGATATGGATAGAGATTGAAATCTCCTTCCTTTGGATACCAAAGACCAAGTGCAGGCTTGCCCTTGAGATATCTGAATATCCTCTTAACTGCATTTACATGAGATTTCTTGGGATCTGCTACATACCTGGGACAAACACATACACCAAACATTATGTTAGGTCTACTAACTGTTAAATATATGAGTGATCCAATCATAGATCTGTAATAAGTCTGATCCACTAATTTTTCTTCTGAATCTAGACCTATCTTCATCTTTGTATCAACAGGAGTTCTAATAGACTAACAATCTACAAAATGAAATTTCTTTAACATGGTTTCCACATATTTTGATTGATTGATGAAGATTCCATCAGCTGTTTGTGTACTTGCAACCCTAAGAAGAAAGTGAGTTCCCCCATTGCACTCATTTGGAACTTGGAATGCATAAGGTCTTCAAAATCCATGTAGAGTTGCTTCTTTGTTAAGCCAAAAATGATATCATCCATATAAATCTATACTAGCAACATTTAATTTTTTTGCTTTTTCTAAAGAGAGCCTGATCAATCTTTCCTCTCTCATAACCGTGTACAAGAAGAAAGGATGATAAAGTCTCATACCACTTTCATGGGACTTGAAGTAGACCATACAATGCTTTATCAAGCTTGTATACCATGTAAGGAAATTCGGGCCTTCAAAGCCCGGAGGTTGACTCACATGGACTTCTTCAGAAATTTTGCCATAGAGAAAAGCACACTTTACATCTATTTGGTATACTGTAAATTTTATTTTATGTACAGTACGCAAGAAAAAGTCTAATGGCTACTAATCTAGCTACATGAGCAAACACTTCATCATAATCTATTCCTTCTTCTTGAGTGTATCCCTGTGCCACTAATCTTGCTTTGTTTTTTATGACCATGCCCCTATCATCATTCTCGTTTCTGTACAGCCATCTGCTACCGATAGTGCATTGACCTTCGGGTAGATCTACCAGTTGCCATACTTCTTGTTTCTTAAGCTGGGGCAACTCTTCTTACATTTCCTTGATCCAACTACTGTCTTGAAGAGTCTCTTTTATGTTCTTGGAACTGTCAGACATAGAAAGAAAGAAAACAAACAGATGTTTGCAATACTTGACTTGCTTCTAGTCACCCGCTCATCTAGTTCACCAATGATGCTTGACACTCGATGATACTTATGTATCCTGGTGGTTGGAATGGAGTCATCAACAATTAATACATGAAGGTTGGAGACATTCAGATCATCATGGTAAGAGGCACGTTCAGGTTGTGATGTTGGAGAGTGATGAAAGTAATCAAAGGCTTCATCTGTCTCTACTTTAGCATTTCCTACACTTTGAACACTATCATCATTTGGATTTCTCTCAGTTTCAACTGGTACAAAGACTAGTTCAGTATTCCTAACTTCATTTGATGGTTCACTTGAAGGAGTAGGAAGTGAAGTAGGACTAGCCTCAGTCGAAACACTCTCATTTTGTGGTACTTGTCTGACAGGATCACCTTGTAATGGAACATCTTCATCAAGTTGATCAATAGATGTAGGAGGGTTCATAGGAAAAGCATCTCTTCTTTCTATTGTTCTTGAAGATCCAGCTGATTGTAGGTTACCTGCATTTGACAAGTGAAACTGATCAAAAGATCTAGTAAATGAGTCAATATCAAACAACTAGTCGGGACCATCTGTTGACTTAGGAAATGAATGTTTATTGAATTGAACATTAGTTGATTCATCAAGGATGTTTATTGGATTAAACACTCTGAAAGCCTTTGAGACAGAGGAATACCCTATAAAGAATCACTCATCAGACTTGGAAGCAAACTTTCCTAAATGATCTTGGGTGTTTAATATTGATAAAAGACTACCAATTGACTTGAAAAATTGAGGTTTTCTGTGAAAAAGAAGTTCATATGGTGTTCTGTTGCTTTCTTTGACTATCAAAGTTTGATTGTATATAAAGCAAGATGTGTCAACTGCTTCTGCCCAAAAGGTAGTTGGCAGTTTAGCATCTGCTAGCATTGTTCATATTGCTTCAATTAGTGTTCTACTTCTCCTTTCAGCTACCCGGTTTTATTGAGGTGTCCTAGCTACACTAAATTGATGAGCAATACCTTTGGTTGCACAAAATAAACTTAGATCTTCATTTTTGAATTCTGTTCCATTATCACTTCTAATTGGTTTTACTTTATGATTAAGTTGATCTCAAGTTTAGTAAAAAAGTCTTTTATTATTTGTGATGCTTTATTTTTATCAAGTAAAAAGAAAACCTATGTAAAATGTGAATAATCATCAATGATAATCAAACAATATTGTTTCTTTCCAATGCTTATAACATGATTTGGTCCAAAAAGATCCATATGAAGTAACTTTCATGGATTATTGTTTATGTTCATAAGCATTGGTTTGTGAGACGACTTGTGTTGTTTTCCTTTGATACATCCAGAACAGTGGTCAATGAAATGGAATTCTTTTTGGGGTAAACCAACAACGTGGCTTCCTTTGACCAGTCTGTTCACATTTTTGAAATTTGTATGTCCCAAGCATCTATGCCAAAGTTGTGACTCATCAAATGATGCTTTAGACACAAGACATGTTTCTTCTTTAGGATGTGCAGAATTAAGGTTTAAGCCATAGGTATTATTCTTCCTCAGAATCTTCAAGACAACCCATTCCTCAGGAATTTGAAATCCGGGTTTCAAAATGTAACAATGAGTGTTAGTGAAGTGAGTGGAATATTTCTTGTCATAGATATGAGACACGCTAAGAAGATTAAAGTTCAGCTGCTCATAGTAATTCACTCTGACAAAGCTCAGTAATCCATTAGTCACAGATCCTTTACCAGTAATTCTGCCACCTTGTGAATCTCCACCAAATGCTACTGTAGTTCCTTAAATGTGCTTGAAGTCATGATGGAGGGAACTGTCTTCTGT
This sequence comes from Flaveria linearis, assembly GCA_024085815.1. Classification (NCBI taxonomy): domain Eukaryota; kingdom Viridiplantae; phylum Streptophyta; class Magnoliopsida; order Asterales; family Asteraceae; genus Flaveria; species Flaveria linearis. Next base: position 52,464,845 of record CM044013.1, read on the forward strand.
CATGTATCGAGAGCATCCACTATCCACGTACCATAAGCTATTGGACCTGTATGGATGACCTTATAAGCAAAAAGAAACTAGTTAGAATATGGAAGCCAAGCCATGATGGTCTTGGGTTTCCTGTTCCCATCCATGACTGTAACTTCTTGATATTTTTCTCTCACTATTTTTCTTCTGCTCAATTTCAACTGAGGTGTCAGAAGAGTAGTGAAACCTTTGATCCCTATTTCTAGATAGAAATTGGGCACGCTTTTGATTTTCTAAAATCACTTTTGTTTAATATCTAGGAAAGACATTGAGTGGTTGTTTGATAATTTTATTTGACACTCCTTGACTGCCAATTATCATAGAAGTCGTCATCAGAATTTGAGATTCTTGAATTTTTATTTTGTTGTGGACTACTTGTAGTTTTGACCTTCACAGTTGAAATTGGTGAAATGGGCTTCTTTTATGGAATTCTCAAGCCATTCTTATTGAAGAAGAAATCAGATGTATTGCAATTTTTAATATCACATATAGAACAATACTTGTTAAAATAATAGTTTTTGTTTGAATGATTGTTCATGTCACATATTGAGCAATATTGATTAAAATAATACTCAACTATGTTGTGATTGGACATGTCACAATTTTCACAGTACATCTGCTTGATCTTTATTTTGGAGGATGAAGCTTCATTTTGTGTAACTGGTTTTAGTTTTGACTCTTGTTTTGCTTTTGTTGAAGAAGCAACTTCATCCTTTTTCATATCAGTAAATTGTTTTACAACTCTACTTTTTGTTTGTTTAAAGGATATCTTTGCTCCTTTTGAGTCTTCCTTACTTCTAAATCAAATTGTTCAACATCTTTTTTGTTAAAGATATCAAAACCTATTCCTTGTTTTGAATTCTGTGGTGAGTTCAGTTCAATTTTTAATTTTGGTGTTTGAATCTTAGGTGATTTTACTCTAAATGATGGAGAAGCTAGTTCTTTGCTTTTAGTTTTTATTGAAATTTTTTCTGATTTGCTTGAATTTTTGGAGATTTAATCTCACTATCAGACCTACTTTCAGTAGTTGGTTTCAAGAACACTTTAGCATTCTTGATCACTTTGAGCCTTTCTGGAATGAATTTCATTAAAGGAACAATTTCCTTAACTGGACTCCTTTGTTTCTTGAAACTTACATGTTTGTCTAAGCACTCTTTGATCTTGATGGGATGACCTAATGTGATTTTATCCTAATTTGTTTCAATGTAAACTTTTGGGTTATTTTGAGGATTAGTTAACTATGAAATTATTGTTTTTGTTTCTGTAACCTTAGGTTCATTTGTTTTAGACAAAGTGAGTGTCTCAGGCATAACAGTGTAATTGTCATTGTAAGGTGGAGAACAAGAATTGTATCTTATCCCAATCATGTCCTTGGGATCCTTTTGTGAATCAAGTAACTCATGTAGCTTGCTATAAGAGAATTAAAACCTTTTGAGTTTCACTTTAGTAGCTGATTGCTCAGCTTTGGTTTTGGTTAACAATTCAGTTAACCTCTCATTCTCAGCAACATGAGTATACTTTTCACCATGCAGTTTTTCAATATATGAAAGTAATGACTTGATTTTGATTTCAAATCTTTTCATTTCATGTCTTAACAATTTAGATTTTACTTTTCCTTCTTTGATTTTAGCAGCCAGTTTATGATTCTGTTCTCTGTATCCTTGTAATTCATTAATGCATTTTTCACTATAGAGATTTGATCTTACCTCAGCCGGCATGGGAGTTGGACTATCATTGATGTGAGCCATGAGTACATGATTTTGAAATTGAGGTTTGACTTCCTCTGCATGGAGGCTCTAATCACAGACTCCATCTTATCTGATGACAAGTGCATTCGAGGTTGATTTGTTGTTTCCATGGGCTTGCTGAATCAGTTGCTACTGTCTTTGAAGAGATTGTTGATGATGATGCTGATGCTGAAACTGATTTTGATGACTTGCTTGTGGAGCTAAAGTTGATTTTGATAATGGTTGACTGTGAGTATTTCTTTGATAGTTTTTGTTGTTTCTGCAGGGTGCATTGCATTCCCTTGAAAAGTGACCAGTCATACCACAGTTGAAACACTTCACCTTGGACTTGTTATGTCCAAGCTTTATGTTTTCATTCAAGCATAGCTTCTTTCCCTTTCTGAAGAATTTCTTAGCTCTCATAGCAATCATGGCCATTTTCCATTGTAGATCCATTTCTTCAACATCATCTTGATCCATTTCTTCCAGATCTTCTTGTATCAAGTGTGCTGAAGTGAGTCTTCCTTCCAAGTATGCTTCAAAGCTAGCAACAAAGGCATTATAACTAGCCTTTTGTTCTTCAGATTTTTGATCTACAGGCATGCTAGTAGGTGTGGAAGTGGATGGATTGGGTGACGATTACTTGTGTTATTGAGATGATGCAATGAATCTAGTTGTTCTATATTGATCTACGGAGGACAGAAAATCATCTTCTTCAGTTATAAAGGCATTTTCCACAGAATGAGTTTCTGAGATGAATTTGTATGCCTTAATAACTTGAGGTCCACTCAAGTTCCCGCTTCTTTCATCCAACTCAAGAGCTTTAATTTTTGCTATCATGATATCCAAACTTCTGCTCTCTAAATCAAGTATGTTTTTCAGCATGGTCATATTCTGCTTCCAACTTTCTGGCAGACTATGCAGCACTTTCTTGTTCATTTCTTTTTCCTTGTTTGTGACTCCCATAATTAGCAAGTCATTTACAAAGTGGACAAAACTATGAAGTTGTTTAGAAATAGATTCTCCCTTGGTATGGTGGAAGGTTTCATATTGATTAACAAGTTTGTCTTTGTTAATCTCAGCTATCTCACTGCTACCTTCACATATGACCTGCAGTGCATCCCATACTCCTTTTGTTGTGCCATATTTTTCTAATCTTTTGAGGACATCCACAATTAAAGCCTGAGTCAGAATGGAGTAGGCTTTAAGGTCAATTTTAATCTACTTATATTTATATCATCAAGATTAAGACTTGGATCCTCAATGGGAATTCTGACTGTCTTGTATTATGCAGCTTGATCAGCAGTTAATGAAACTAGAATGTAAGGCCCCTTGCATATAGATATCCAGTAATCTAAATCTACACATGTAATATAGTTCCTTAAACTTAGATTTATGTTTAAGCATTGGTGGTTTAGAAGCATCACCAAGTTCAGTAAAGTTAATAGAATCCATGTTTAGTAAGCTGATTTTAGAAGGTTTAAATATGGTTTATATTGTTTTTATGTCCAACAGTTCAAACAGTCCACGTATCAGGTATATTTTATGTCTTCTATGAACGGTAACAGAAGTAGGGTTTTTCAGATCTGCAGCAGTTGTGTTTTGAGTCACTTTTTGTTAATTTTATGAGATTTTGGTTGGTTTTAGTTAAATATCAGCACTTGAATATTGTTTTTCAAGGTCCCGAACTGAAGAACAGTGAGTGTTGATGAAGTTTTTTGGTAATTTTCAGTAGTATGCTTATCAACAGTAAAAACTTGTTAATAAACAACTCAACCACCAGATCAATCGATTTCAGTAAAGAACCAAGCAGATCCTGAGATGAATCCGAGAGCCAAAGCTCTGATACCAATTGACTAGTTCCGAGAATGATATTCTCTATTCATGTGACTTCAATAAGGATTGAATATGAAGATTGATTCAATGATTAAGTAGCAGAAGTACATAATCAAAGAACATTAAATGCAGAAATAATACTCATAAATGCTTTGTATATTGATTGGTGATGAACAAGTTACAGTGGGTGCTAGGGTTTTCAATATAGTGTGTTAACAACCTTAGAACCTCGTAACTTGAGTACTAGGTATCTTACCAAAATGAAAAACTTACATATGATAGATATTCTGTTCTATTTATAGGCTGACATAAAGTGTGTACAAAATGACTAAACTACCCTGATAAATATCATAATACTAGTCTAAGTACAAAAGTCTTCATCAGCCTTTGTATTTGAACATCCGCAAAACTAATGCGGATGCCTTGACTTCATCAGCATTTCTTCTTTATCTTTAGCATTAAGTGTTTGGTCATCCACATTGACATATACGGATGAGCAAACCCTTGTTAGCATTTCTTCTATGTACCAGCATTAGTTAGTGCGGAAGAACAAATACTCAACAGCATTTGTTTAGACTGTCCACATTTGTGTAATGCAGATGAACAAAAGTTTGTCAGCATTTGTTCATTGGTTATCCGCATTGACAAATACGGATAGCCAACACTTGGGCTTTATTCTTTATCTGCATATCTTCTTGGACTTGTGGGATTTCCCTAGCAGAAGAACGATCAACCACCTCTTGACTTGGCATGTATGATCCTTGACAGGATCTCAGCCTCTCGTGTTGATCAATTAGATTATGTTTGCAGCGGATTTAGCACATTAATTAGCAATTAAAGCAAGAACATAAAAGATATTGCAATTAAAGCATAAACATAGAGAGAGAAAAGTTCTGCGAAGCAATAAATGTTCTATTGGTCGCACGTTTCGGAAATTAAAACAGTATGGTTACCCATCCTTTTATAGGCGGCAAAAGGATGGGCATGATGTCCTTTTTCTGACATCACTGAATATTCAAATTACAACTGACAAAACATAAAACTACTGAAGATGTCAACAACTGACATCTTCTTACAAAAGTTCCTAAGTGCTGACAAAAGTAAACTACTGAAATCCTACAACGACTGAAGAACAAACTCTTCAGTCGTTTATAACTACTGATACTATAACAACTGAAGAACATGCTTTTCAGTTGTTGTACAACTACTGAAATGAAATAAACTACTGATAAAGAAAAACCACCACAACAACTGAAGAAGACTTCTTCAGTTGTTGTGACAAACTCTGAGTCTTCAGTACTTGGTCTTCAGACTTGGCTTCAGATGATATAACAACTGATGACTTCAGTAGATATCATCAGTTGTTGTCTTCAGTCTTTGTCTTCAGACTTTGTGCTTCAGCAGAAGGTCTTCAGTTCTTTAGTTCTTCAGCTTTTGATTCTTCAGTACTTGTCTTCAGTACTTGAAGTCTTCAGTACTTGTAAGATCAGTACTTCAGACTTCAGTACTTGGTCTTCAGTACTTTGGAGTCTTCAGCTGATATTCTTCAGTTCTTTGATCTTCATACTTTGTTCTTCAGACTTTGTCATAACAGTAGAAGGCTGGAGCTAAGATGCTCTCGAGTTTGACATTCAAGCAAGAGAACACAATAGCTGATGAGAGTCTTCAGATGTTCTCGAGTCTGACATTCAAGCAAGAGAACATTGTAACTGATGGGAGTCTTCAGCAGTTGTAGCAGTGGCATGTGGGACTTAGAGGTTTTCCTGATCTTGGCTCATTGGTTCTTTTGGTCCAACAAACTCCCCCTGAACCAATGCAGCCAAAACCTCTAATTATTGGATGTCCCACTTATTGGTGGCATAATGATTGGTCTATTTCCTTCTAGATCAGATTAGAAGTTGACCCAGATAAGCACTGGCCAGAGAGGTAGTCTCAAGTGTTTGTTTGGCTAAGTATGGATGGGAGCTCTGTCTTGGGGAATTGGACACAGAGCTGTTGCCCCATCCATGAGATCTACCTCCCACGTACAAGCCGGTAGGATTCTCTACAGTAAGCCTGAAGAAAGATCATTTGTTCTTCTTTGGACAGGTCTTCAGGCTCACCTTCGAATAACCCCTCCCGACCGTACAGCTCTGAGAGGTACTTGACCTGTCTTCCATTTTTGAGCTCAAGTGTTGTGATTTGCCTATATGCAAACTCATCAGGGTGTTTACCCTCTAACAACAAAGTGAGCTCATTCCTACGGAAATTCTCAAGCTTCTTATAGACCAGACCCTTCCTAACCACCCTATTATCTAGCATTGAAAAGGGTGATTGGCCGGCTCTATAAGCTTTCTCGAATTCATCCACTATTTCCCAGGGTGTTATTACAATAGCCACAGAGATCTCTTCATCTACGATTCTCTTTAGCTGGCTTTTGTATCTCACAGGCATGTCCTTCTTGACTATCCTGTGAGCCACCCTTGGGTCAGGCCAAGTTCTCACCCTCTCCCTTTCATATTGAAAGGTTTGTTTGAGGGTGAATAACCTCAGAGCTTCTCTCTGCATGTTTATTATAGAGGAGGTAGCAGTATAACATTTGTCAATGCTTTTCAGCATTTCCTCATCATGTCTTTTCTGCTGCTTCTCCTCTTCTAACTTAACCTTCATAGTGTCCTGCTGTGAGGTGGGATTGATGGTTTGTGCTTTGGCTTTGGGTAGAGGTATAACTGCTGAGAGTGGCAGGCTATCCTCCTCATCATCCTCTTCTTCATCTTGCAGCCTCAGCACCCTTCTCTTCTTCTTCAAGGGTGGATCATTGGCTGCGGGTTTTGGTGGTAAAGGAGTTGGTTTTGTGGGTTGTGGTTGGGTTGTTGGTGTGGGAGTGTTGGCAGGCACTGCTAGCAGCCTAGAGATAAGGGCTGGTTTGGTTAGCTTGACTAGCAGTGTCCTGTTCCCAGCACCGGCTTCAGATAAGGCCTCTGCGACCAGTCCCTTTGTAAAATCACCAGCCGAACAAATCTTGGTGGTTATTGCCAAGAGTTTGTCCCTGGTCCATGCCTTAACATCAAGGACTGGTCTGCCCAGGTACTTCGAAGTGAACCTACTCATAGCCTCAAGTTTTTGTCTTTCCTCTTGGCTATGAGTAGTCCATCGGTACTCAATCTCTCTCCTCTCCATATTCCTGATCTCTTGATCTAGCAAAGCAGTGTCCTTGTCAAAGCCTTGCCTGAACAGCTGTTCAATGACTTTGTTCATTGAACGGTTATGCTCAGCATCAGCCTCCTTGACAAGGGCTGCTAGATCAGGATCAGCCACCTTCTTTCCCTCTCCCTTATTCTTATCAGTGATACTGAAATCCTTTTGGATTTCAGCCACTTCTATATGCTCTACCTCCCTCACTTTCCTCTTCCCCTTCTCCCTCACCCTACTACTCTCCTCAGCCAACTCCCTCTCTACCACCACCTCTTTCTCTGCCTCTTTCTCCTCTCTCCCCTCTTCCTCTTGTCTTGCACTGATGTCTCCCCCTTTTTGGGCATTGGTTGGGGTTTGACTATCAGCAAGAGCCTTAGATATGGCAACCTCCACCATGGGTTGTATATATGTGGGAAGCCTCTCATCAAGGGTTTGAATAACTATATCTTTAAGGATTGGTGTGATGAGAGGCAGGGATTTCTGGAGGATAGCATCCAGCTGCTCAGGGGGGTTCTGTCCCTGAGAGCTAGTGCCAGAAGCAGGGGCTGGTGGCTGAGTTTGTGGGAGTGGCTCAGTGTCTGTGAGACCTTCAGGTGAAGGTGCCATCTGTGGGGTAGTGGTGGCAGATGGACTTCTATCCTGAGTCATCTGAGCAAGCAGCTCTTTGAGTCTGCTTATCTCATCCTCAAGGATAGTGTTTTGAGCAACTACATCGTAGAAGAAGCTCAGGTCATCATCAGCATGAGCTGAATCACCTGACCTCCTGACATTGTCTGGATGAACATGTCCTGAGTGTGGCTCAGTAATGACATGTGCCCCTTGTTCTGGTACTGGGGACTTCTGGCCTCCGGATTGGATCCATCATCGGCCATTGCCTCTGATGAGGTCTTAGAGATGTTACCAGCTTCACCCTGCTCAGATGTTGATGCAGGGGAAGTGGCAGCCTCACCAGATTGTTCTCTCTCCCTAGCCACACTGGGAGAGTGAACTGATTCTCTGTGCTGTGGGCTCCGATCAGCACTTGTGCCCACCCCCTCTTCGGTTGTAGTCTCCCCAGGTGTAATAGGTTTCTGGGGAGAGGGTGGAGTGCTCAGATCGGTCAGAACTTTGGCTATTACCAATGTTGGGCTTAGTGGGGCGGTCTCCTCAGTATGTGGGCTAGAAGCAGTATGCACATGGGGAGGACTGTGCTCTTCAATGGCAGTCTCCTCAAGTGAGAGAGACCCCAGTAATGTGGTTGCCCTAAAATTGGTTGCATCAGGCTCCTGTTGAGAGGAAGCCTGTGCGGTTGTGGTGGGTGGAGTCGTGGTACCTGCTAGGAGAATCGAACCAGCAGGCACATCCTGCCTTTGTGTGGCAGGGGCATCCTCAGGGGACTCATCTCCCTGAGTAGCCTTTTTAGGCTTCTTTTTGGCTTTTGGCTTGGTGGGGACTGTGGATTTGGAGGTGGAGGCTGTGGGTTCCAGCTGCGTGGGTTTTCGCAGCCGGCCAGCCTGTTTGAGTGTGGGGTCAGTGTTGTGCCTGGAGTATACCTCAGCTTGAACAGCCATGGCAGGGACCCCAGTGCCAACTAGTCCCTCAGCCTGAAGCTGGTATTCGATCATGGCCATTATGAACCGTGGATACAAGTTCCAACGGTTAGAAAAAGGTTTTGTGGCCATGTCCTTGAGTTCCAAAAATAAAAGATCAGTAAAATTTAAAGGTTGTTTCTCAAGGATAGAATACAATACCTGCTGCCACCTTGTGGACATCTGGTCCCACGAAGAGGTCTTGGGAGCCAGACATACATTCACCATGTGGAAGATCAATCGTTGAGAGTCAGGAAAGTGTTTCTTCAACAAGGTGGAGGCGGAGAGGTTACCCTGATAGTCATGAGATGTGAAGGAGAGATCAAGGGTACCTTTGGGGTAGGAAGTTGGGTGAGTGGCATCATCCAGCTCTAGGGTTTGGCGTAGAACAGCTGGAGTGATAACCACGGGTTTGCCGTTGACGGAGGACCGGAGGAAGACCTCGGCATTCTGCTCTCCGGTTTGGACGGTGACATTGGTCCAAAACTCCGTCAAGGAGTCGGTGTATAGAGTGGGGTTCAAGAGAAAAGCCGTTTTGTATGGTGAGTCGTGCATGAGATCGACGGCTTGGTGAAATTTGGGCCATAATGGCGACTTGGTGAGATGGGCGACACAGTTGTGTCGAGGTTTCAGTTGCATGTTCGCCATTAATGGTGTATGGGAATTTCAGAGGTTTTGAAAGATTAGGTCAAGTGAGGAGTAAATGCTCTGAAGGTGGGGTATTTATAGGGTAGGGCAAAGGTTGAAAGAAAACTACTGAAGGTTTTGGTGTTAGTTATCAGTTGTTGTAACAACTGATGACGTGGTTTTAACCTTCAGTGGTTGTAACATCTGAGGACTTGGTATTAGTCTTCAGTAGTTGAAACTACTGAGACCTTGGTTTTGTCCTTCAGATGTTGTGAACGTCTGAAGAGTTACTGTCAGTCGTCAGTAGTTATAAACTACTGATGACCTAGTATTCTTCTTCAGACGTTGGAACAACTGAAGACTTGGTGTTAGCCTTTAGTAGTTGTAAACTACTGAGATCAGTAGTTGTGAACTACTGAAGACATGGTATTGCTTCAGTTGTAAACAACTGAGGACTTGGTGTTAGCCTTCAGTAGTTGTGAACTACTGATGTCAGTAGTTGTGAACTACTGAAGACATGGTTTTGTCCTTCAGTTGTTTGTGTATGAAACATCAGCTGTTGTTATCAGCTGATGAGAAATTACTCATCAGCTGTTTCCGTCAAATTAGTTGTTTCATACTAGCCTCCACACTTACTCATCAGCTCTTTGGCTGACTTTCAGATGTTTCATCGACCCTTCAGCTCTTGTGAATATTTATGCCTTCAGCTCTTGTGATCAGATGTCAACAAGTGCTGATGAAATATTCTTCAGAGCTGGTGAACAAATTTTGTCTTCAGTATTTGTGTAAGATTACACATCAGTACTTGTGAGCAAAATTCGTTCTTCAGTACTTATTTATTGAAAATCATACATCAGTAGTTGTAATCCACTTCACTTCATCAGTTGTTTTTCAATAAATAATGTACATCAGTACTTTGAGTCAGTTTAGTCTTTAGTAGTTGTGAAAGAGCTGAAGACTAAATTAGTCATCAGTACTTATATTTGACCTTTGCTCTTCAGTAGTTGTGAACTAAGAGTACCAGCATAGGTCAAATCATTCAAGCTGCAGCATACCAAGCCTTAGTACCAAATTTTGGAATGTGGCACTATCTAAAGGCTTAGTAAAAATGTCTGCAAGCTCATCAGCACTAGGCACAAACTTAGGATCAATCAGACCCTTCTCATAGCAATCCCTGATAAAATGATGTCTGATCTCAATATGCTTGGTCCTAGAGTGCTGGACTGGATTCTTAACAATACAAAGAGCTGAAGCACTATCCATTAATAATGGAGTCTTAGTCTCAGTAATGCCATAATCCAGAAGTTGATTCTGAAGCCAGAGTATTTGAGAGGTACAGCTTGCAGGAGCAATATACTCAGCTTCAGCAGTGGATGTAGCAATTGATGTTTGTTTCTTACTCTGCCAAGAAACTAAACAATTGCCTAGGAATTGGCAACCACCAGAAGTGGATTTTCTGGTGACTTTGCATCCTGCATAGTCACTATCAGAGAAAGCAACTAATTTGCATGAATGCCCAGCTGAATACCAAAGACCTAGTGATTGGGTGCCTTGCAGATATCTAAAGATCCTTTTGACTACAATCAAATGAGATTCTTTAGGTGCAGCCTGAAATCTAGCACAAGCACATGTTGAAAACATGATGTCTCGTCTAGAAGCTGTAAGGTACATCAAGGACCCAATCATACATCTGTAAAGGGTTTCATCAACCGCTTTACCTTTCTGATCTACATCTAGTTGTGTAATGCTGCTCATGGGTGTAGAACAAGGCTTACAAGATTGTAAATCAAACTTATTCAACAACTCTTTGGTATACTTGGACTGATGGATGAAGATTCCATCATCCAGTTGTTTGATTTGCAAACCCAGAAAGTACTGTAATTCTCCCATAGCACTCATTTCAAATCTCAGCTTCATAAGCTTTGTAAATTCATCACACAACTTTGGATCAGAGGATGCAAAGATGATATCATCAACATAAATCTGAACAAGGAGCTTATGTTGTCCCACAGTCTTGATGAATAAGGTTTTGTCAATGGTACCCCTAGTGAATGTATTCTCAAGAAGAAAGGTTGAAAGTGTCTCATACCATGCTCTAGGTGCTTGCTTCAGCCCATAAAGAGCCTTATCAAGCTTGTACACCCAATCAGGATGTTTATTTTCCTCAAAGCCTGGTGGTTGACACACATAAACCTCTTCTTTGATTTTTCCATATAGGAAGGCACTTTTGACATCCATTTGATAAACCTTAAGACTGTGAAAGGCAGCATAAGCTAAGAACAGTCTAATTGCTTCTAGTCTGGCCACAGGTGCAAAGGTCTCATCATAATCGATTCCTTCCTCCTGTGCAAACCCTTGAACAACCAGTCTGGCCTTGTTCTTGACAATTTGGCCCTTCTCATCTGTTTTGTTCCTGAATACCCACTTGGTGCCTATAGCACACTTACCTTTGGGTAATGGAACAAGCTCCCACACTTGCTGTTTCTTGAATTGAAGTAGCTCAAGCTGCATAGCTTCCACCCATCCATTGTCTGTTAAAGCAATATGATAGTTCTTTGGTTCTTGCTGACTGATGAAGAGAGCATAGAAGCAGAAGTTGGACAATTGATTCCTGGTTGAAACTCCAGCATGGATATCACCAATGATTTGTGAAGTGGGGTGATTCTTGAGCTCTTGATAAACTATAATATCTGTGCAAGGGTTTGTAGACCCATCAGCAGCAACAGATGGTGATGGAGATTCCTGAAACCATGTAGAGGATGGCAGCTCAAACGAAGTAGAGCAAGCAGAAATCTCATCAGCATTTGTGGTGGATGGAGCTGCTGAGGCTACAGGAGCATCAGGTTCAGTGGAATTAGGCAGGTTGTCACTAAACCTGAAGAGGTGAGTACTGACTTCATCATCTTCAGTACCACCAGGTGGAGATCTGTTGACAGGCTCAACAGATGGAGGTTGATAAGGAACATATTGCAGTATGTCCAGATCAAACAGCTCCACAGGGTTTTGTGGAATCTTGTCCTTTGGAGATTCATTGAACTTAACATGCAAAGTTTCTTCAACCCCCTTGGTTCTACAGTTGAAGACTCTGTATGCTTTGCAAGTTGATGAATAACCAACAAAGTACCCTGCATCCACCTTACTAGCAAACTTATGGAGTGGGTTGCTAGTGTTGAGAATGAAACAAGGACACCCAAAGGCTCTAAAGAATGAAATAAGAGGGGCCAAATGATGAAGAACTTCATAGGGAGTCTTCATCAACCTTTATTTACTAAGGCTCTATTCTGTACATAGCAAGCTGTATTGACAGCTTCAGCCCAAAAGGTCAGTGGCAGCCCTGAGTCAGCCAACATTGACCTTGCTGCTTCAATGAGGGTCCTGTTCTTTCTCTCCACCACTCCATTCTGCTCAGGAGTTCTAGGAATGCTAAACTGCCTTCTAATTCCCTTGGACAGGTAGAAGTCATCAAGTGTGTGGTTTCTAAATTCTGTTCCATTGTCACTCCTCACACACTTGACCTGTAGGGAATACTGCTTTTGTACTTGTAACACAAAGTTCATTATTGTCTTTGCTGCTTCATCCTTGGAGTGCAAGAAGAAAGTCCATACAAACCTGGAGTAATCATCCACAATTACCAAGCAGTATTTCTTCTTTGCCATGCTCATTACTCTGACAGGACCAAAGAGATCCATGTGCAGAAGTTGTAAGCAGGCAGTGGACTTTGGTTCTTCTATTGAAGGGAATGAAACTTTGTGTTGTTTCCCTTTCAAGCAAGCAGTGCAGTCACCTTCACACTTGAACTCCTTCAGAGGCAATCCTCTTACTAAACCATGGCTTATAAGCTGATTCATGTTCTTGAAATTTACATGACCCAGCCTTCTATGCCATAGTGTAGACTCTTGAGGAGATGCCTTGGAGAATAGGCAAGGATGGCCTTTTAGATCCATCTTTTTGGAAAGATCTAAGGCATACACTCTTCCTGTCCTGTTGGCCTTCAGGAGAGTGTGTTCATCCAATGCCTTGTCAATCAAACTCAGAACTTTGGATGACAGAATCCTACAGTTCTGGCTTGTGAAAAGGGCAACATGGCCTTTGTCACACATTTGACTGACACTCAAGAGGTTGTACTTGAGATTCTCCACATGGTTAACATCATCAAACCTTATTTCCCCGTTGGAAACAAAGCCTTTTCCGACGATGTAACCCTTTGCATCATTGCCAAAAGAAACAAATCCCTTCTTTCCTTGAGAGTAGTCATTAAGAAGGGAGCTGCTTCCAGTCATATGCATGGATCCTCCACTGTCTACATACCAGATGCTTCTATGGCATGTTGAAGAACCCTGCAAACACAACCATGTGTTAGTTAGTCTTGGAGACCCAAACCTGCTTGGCTTTGGGTCTGTTCTCAGCTACAGGTGTAGCACTAACAGGTGTGTTAAGAGTGACAGCTTGAGGTGAAGAAGATGGTACAGAAGAGGAACCCTTTGGCTTGGACTTCCTTTTCTGTGGTTTCAACATAGGAGCATCTAAGTGGTTGACTCTTCCCACTAGTTGCTGAACCATCATCACCAACTGTGTCTGATTTTGTGATAAAGCCTTCAGCTCTTCAGACATATTGGAGTTTGCTGATGATGACTTTCTATGTTGTACCATCTTTTTCTGAGCAACCTCAGCTGTTGCCTGAGTAATCCCTACCTTCTTGGATTTAACTTTGGGCCTAGGGATTTCAGGCTTGGATGTTGCCAGTACAAACTTGGTTTCAAACTCATTCTTCATTTTATTGATGCTCTCAGTAATTTTCTCCTTCTGTTTGAGTTTGGAACCCCTTTTGTACCAGCATCATCAGTAAGATGATTAAACAAGCCACATATCTCACATGGCTTTTTCTTCATCTTATGCTGATCATCAGCTGAAGAGGATTTAACTGCTGAAGACTTGTTCTTCAGCTGTTTGTCATCAGTACTAGCAGTTTTCTTCCTAGTGCTGCTTTCCTGGTATCCTCTTTAGCTGTCTTCAAACCTTTCCTACTGTTAGTTTTCTTCTCTTTAGTGCTAACAGTATTTGAGGTTTGAACTTCAGATGTTGTCACTTGCTCTCCAGTACCTTCAGTACTTCTAGTGACAACTCCTGAGTTGATCAGCCTTTTGGTCATGTGATAGTCTATCTCTGATGATGCTGATTCAGAGGATAGTAAGTCACATGATGAGAAGGATTGGTTATTGCTCTCCCCATCAGATTCAACTTCTGCTCTTGAAATGAAGTCTGTGGGAGGAGCAGTGTGATTATAACCAATGCCAAACTTCACATTGGAAGCTGTGTGCTTGCTAAGAAGCATTTCAAAGCCCTTGCATGATTGCACCCATCGATCACACTCAACTTGGGTGGTTGCAAGAGTTTCCTTGAGGTCCTTGTACTTCTCTAGAAGTACATCTTCCCTAGCTTTACTATCTTTGATTTGGCAGTTGAGCTTGTAAATCTCATCATTTTTATCTTTTAGAGCAACCTCAAAATCAGCTTTTCTTTTGGAAATAGTGTGCTCAAGCTCAAGATTTTTATCTATTAAAGCTACATTTGCTTCTCTAATAGAAGCAAATGCTGCTATGCATGACTCTAAACAAAGCTTGGCTTTTGCCTCAGTGGATACCTGAGATGAGGCATTGGATGATGACCCTTCAGCAGAATCAAGGGCCATCAGAGCAAGATTTCCAAAAGGTTGATCACCACCATGTTGACCAGCACCTTGGAGTAGTGGTTCCTGACCAGATAGCTCTTCTGGTAGACTACTCCAGTCAACAGCAGTTAGGGTGAAAAAGCTTTGTTGTTGAGGTTGTGTGTGGTGATGAGATTGGGAAGAATGAGGCTCTGGAAGAGCATGAGGTGGTTGAGCCGGGGATGCTTGAGGTTGACCAGGCTGAGGCATGTAGTAACAGGGGTAAGGATAAGGCATATGACCCTGTGGCACAAAATAAGCAGGTGGTGCTTGTGCCTAAGATGGATGGGGAGAACTGTAGGAAGGTTGCCCTTTGTGCTGTGAGCTATTGCTGGGAAAAGTCACAAAGGGTGCAGATGAGTTAGATCCAGATGATCTACACTCTCTTGCAAAGTGTCCAAGCCTTTGGCACTTGTGACACCTCAACTTGCTCTTGTCAAAACCAACTTTGGTTTTGCCAGAGAGTCCTGGGAATTTCCTACCAGTTCTTTTGTAGAACTTCTGAGAGCGGATATTTATCATTGCCATTTGGTTCAAAATATCCATCTCTTCCAGATCATCATCTGGAATGCCCTTCAAATCCTCCATCAGAAAACACAAATTGTCACCACCACCTCCTGAACTACTAACACCAACGAAAGCTTGTTCTGAGTTGGTAGAGAAATCGATATGCTCATCATAAGAACTTTCTGATGAAGCATATTCTGACTCATGACTTATCAAGGTAGCATTACCTTGGACAAAGTCATCAGCGAGCTTGCCAGAAGAGGACAGCTTCCTCTTTTGCTCTACCTCTCTCTCAAAAGTGAGTAGCTTCCCATGAAGTTGGGTGAGAGATAGAGTGTCCAGGTCAGCACTGGAGCGTAGGACAATGGTATATGTGTCCCATCTCTCAGGAAGTGACCTGAGGAACCTGTTGTTCATCTGGCTGTTGGTGTACTCTTGTTTGACCATCTTCAGCTCAGAGATCAAACAAGAGAACCGCTCAAACTGCTGGGTCAGAGTCTCACCCTTTCTATATGAGAAAGTCTCATATTGTTGGGCGAGGATTTCCCTATTGTTTGCTAAGACCGAATCAGTTCCTCCAAATTGTTCCTTTAGAGCAACCCATAGGTCATGAGCAGACTCATGATGCAAGAGCCCTGAATATATCTCGTTTGGAATGGCCATGGCTAAAATTCCATGGGCTCTAGCATCAATTTCAAACAGCTTTAGATCTTTGTCCGAATACTGTTCAGGTTTCTTCGCAACCTGTTCATTAGATTCCGGGACGCTCACCATAGGCTTGTATGGCCCATGCACCACTGACTTCCAACAACCAGCACTGTTGACAGCCAAGTGGTGTAGCATACGTCTTTGCCATATGTTATACTCGTTCCTAACCAGCATCGGAGGCTTGGTTGCGGAACCAGTATTGTGAGGATCATTGGTTGGTGTTGTCATCTCAGGGTTTGGTCAAAAACAAGTTTAAACACGACAATCGTAACTCAAAACCACCAAAAGACCTCAAGATTTTGGCCGGAAACAGCAGAAACTCACTCTCTATGGCTAACTTCTTGCAAATTGCTAATTCGATCAAACTGAGAGATCAAAAGAGCAGTTTCAAATGATCAATGGTAAGATCGATCAATGATTAACCTGCTCTGATACCATTTGACAGGATCTCAGCCTCTCATGTTGATCAATTAGATTTGCAGCGGATTTAGCACATTAATTAGCAATTAAAGCAAGAACATAAAAGATATTGCAATTAAAGCATAAACATAGAGAGAGAAGAGTTCTGCGAAGCAATAAATGTTCTATTGGTCGCACGTTTCGGCAATTAAAACAGTATGGTTACCCGTCCTTTTA
This sequence comes from Flaveria linearis, assembly GCA_024085815.1. Lineage (NCBI taxonomy): Eukaryota > Viridiplantae > Streptophyta > Magnoliopsida > Asterales > Asteraceae > Flaveria > Flaveria linearis. The sequence goes on from CM044013.1 coordinate 52,481,362, forward strand.
TAGGCGGCTAAAGGATGGGCATGATGTCCTTTTTATGACATCACTGAATATTCAAATTACAACTGACAAAACATAAAACTACTGAAGATGTCAACAACTGACATCTTCTTACAAAAGTTCCTAAGTGCTGACAAAAGTAAACTACTGAAATCCTACAACGACTGAAGAACAAACTCTTCAGTCGTTTATAACTACTGATACTATAACAACTGAAGAACATGCTTTTCAGTTGTTGTACAACTACTGAAATGAAATAAACTACTGATAAATAAAAACCACCACAACAACTGAAGAAGACTTCTTCAGTTGTTGTGACAAACTCTGAGTCTTCAGTACTTGGTCTTCAGACTTGGCTTCAGATGATATAACAACTGATGACTTCAGTAGATATCATCAGTTGTTGTCTTCAGTCTTTGTCTTCAGACTTTGTGCTTCAGTAGAAGGTCTTCAGTTCTTTAGTTCTTCAGCTTTTGATTCTTCAGTACTTGTCTTCAGTACTTGAAGTCTTCAGTACTTGTAAGATCAGTACTTCAGACTTCAGTACTTGGTCTTCAGTACTTTGGAGTCTTCAGCTGATATTCTTCAGTTCTTTGATCTTCATACTTTGTTCTTCAGACTTTGTCATAACAGCAGAAGGCTGGAGCTAAGATGCTCTCGAGTTTGACATTCAAGCAAGAGAACACAATAGCTGATGAGAGTCTTCAGATGTTCTTGAGTCTGACATTCAAGCAAGAGAACATTGTAACTGATGGGAGTCTTCAGCAGTTGTAGCAGTGGCATGTGGGACTTAGAGGTTTTCCTGATCTTGGCTCATTGGTTCTTTTGGTCCAACAATCCTTTTAGGGTCCAACAATAATTTTGGAATAACAAAATAATGAGAAATGTAAACTTTTTACATTTCAAGTTCATTATGTATTACTCATCATAAAATTGTGTAATATTTATCAATTCAGAAGATTACACAATGATCGAACCAATTACACAATGAGTTAAAAAGCTTTATTTTTTATATCAACACTATATGTGTTTTAAAGTTTAAAAAATGCTATTTTTTGTGGTGTAATTTTTAAAAAAATAATGGTGTACGTAAAAGTTATGAATATTTAAATAAAAGGTAGAGCTTGAAAGGGGAACATTACCAATTTTACCCTAGCCTAATTTTGATCAAAAGGACACGTGTCAACATCTTAATCCTTCATACACTTTTTAGTTTAAAAGGCTCTGTATTTGAACCGTTCCTGTGAAATAATGCAATTAAATCCTTTGCACCGCTTAAAAAGTGTTGCATCGACAAAAATGGATGATAAATAGCTCAAAAGAGCTATTTTGCATAATATATCAGCAAATTAGATTTTAGAGTTAATTATACAAAAAATATATGCGGGGGCAATGATGTGACACACCGTATTTTCAGGTTAACACCTTTTACCGACCTTTATTATCTTAATGTTCTTACCTAATTTCTTTATTTAACTTTGTGTTACAATTAAAGTTAACCAAAATATCTCTTTATTACTTTGTACATTAATGTTAACAAGGTGAACTCGGGGGGGGGGGGGGGGGGTAGGGGGCTTAAGTGTTCTTAGTTCAAACTTGGTGGTGCCACTTAAATCCCACCCCATATCAATTCTCGTTGCCCTTAACCACCCGAGAACCCTCCCTCTCTCGATCAAACCTTCATGGCAACCACGAGATCCATCTGAAATAGCCTCACGGTATATCTATTGCTCTCGTCTCTCGTCTTTTATTTCGACTACGGTTTTGGTTGTTCGGTCTTGTGTATGTGGTGTGTAATGGTGTTCGGGTTGCGCTTGGTATGGGTGTGCGGGTTGTTCCTTTAGAGTATATGTGTTCGTGCGTGCTCATGTATCAGTGTATGTGCGCATATATATACATACATATATATACATATATATACATATATATACATACATACATACACACACACATATATATATATATGTATGTACTAGGTTAGTCCTAATGTATTACACGGATTTAATAATATAAAATATCAAATAATTAGAAATACAAATTTATGCATTATAAAATCATGCTTAAATATAAAATATGATTATAATTACGTATAAATAACTAATTTAAGCAAATAAACAATAATGTATTTGTATTAAACTTTGGTTTTATAAAAAAGGTTGTGATTTCTAAATATTTTGTTTTAAGAAAAATGATAAACAAAAGTTTGTTGTGTTCTGTATTTTATAAAACTTTTATTTCTAAAAAGTGTGTTTTTAATAAAAAATAGGTTTTTAATTTATTAAATTATATATTTTTTAATTTGAAAATGTTATGAGTAATATTATTAGTATTAAATAATATTTTTAATCATACAGAGAAATGAGAAAGTAAGCATAATGA